>JAHHUM010003074.1:0-94015 GCA_036173005.1 Crenichthys baileyi
GTTGCCGGGGGGGGACCCCATAAAACTTGCTCCAAAAAGGGGAAAAAAAATCACAGAGGGCATGTCAGATCGAAGGAGCTTTTTTTTTAAACCACCTCCCAAAAATGAAGTGCAGATAAAAAAAAAATGAAAAGAAAAACTTGATATAACATAAATTTCCCAACTCCTTATTTCTCTTAGTGCTGCCCATCAACTTTTCCTCTCTGTACCCGGGGCCAGACTGACCCCGCAGAGCCAAAATCTTTTTATAACCCTCCCCCCCCACCCAAAATCAGATCAGCCAACTTTAATCATTTATTTTACTATGCAGAAATACCAAAACTTTAAATGCCCCCAAAAAACAATCAATAAAAAATTCTTGCTTTCTTCTGAAGTCTTGGTTTTTTTTTAGTTAAAATAATCTCCCTTTAAAAATTTTCGGGGGAAGATACGACTTCCTTTATAAACGAACGAAGCGTTACGCCCACTTTTACTAAAGCTCCCAAAGGCACCGGACACGCAAATGAGTGAGTAAACTTATTCGTTATGTTTAGATTTAAAGTATGAGTACCGTTTCTACGTGTGCCTCCAAGTGGCACCTTTTCCACGGACTACAAAGAAGGAAAGATGATTGTAAAGCGATCTGGCTGTACTTCTATACGCGAGGGCATGTAGTTGAATGGTGTGTAGGCAAAATGCTTTGGATGTGTGGTGTGAAGGTTGTGGTTCTATCCGGAAGGAACAGAACTGCTCTGTCACAGATCAGTAAACAAACCTATTGATATCTAGGTACTTAAACCATTGTGTTATACATCTCAAGCCATGATTTTTATACATTTAGAAAATAAATAAATAAAAATAAAAATACACATATGTAATCTGATTCAATCAACTGTCAGACAGACACATTTCCTTGAAACAGACTAAAATCTAATTATGAAAAATAATTTCAGATTAGTTGTCAAAGCGGGTACAAAACATCCGTATGGTGACCATGAACTGACGTGTTGTATGTACAAAATGTTCTGTGAAAGATGATTTCCTTTCATACCCAAAAAAGTGAGGTAAACAGTAAGGTAAAAGTGAGGTAAAAGTGAGCAAAATCGCCATGGAACCCTCTGAACAAATCCATTGCCCATGTAACTTTTTATACATGAATCATAGAAATATTTGACATTTTATTTCCTTTGCCATAAGAATTACCGCCCCTGCTGCAACCAGACTTCCCTCTGGAGCTCTTTGCTGTTATTTCTTCCAGCCACTTTAACATAGATGATGCTGACTAATAAACCAGTCCTACTTTTACTATATTACTCCTAATTCTCAGTGCTGATTTATCACCAGTGTCCTAAGACACTGAATCTCACTTTGCAACCTGTCTGCAACGAATCTGGCTTGTAGAGTAGAGTTGTAGAGTTCAAAGATTCCAAATAAGGAGCGCTAAATTGCTTGTTCCAAAAAACATTTGCACGTGCAATAAGTGGGTATGTTGCGTGCAATCTATAACAGGATAACAGGTGCAAAAGCGGTGCTGACAGCCCTGTTTAAATGAGGAAATCGCGTGTGCTGCTGACTGTCACCATGGAGACTGTCGGAGGGAAGACCAACCAAAAAAGAAAGATGAAGTTCGAAGTCATAGAGTTGGAGGTAATAATAATAATAATAAATTACATTTATATAAGTATCTCAAGTGTTACAAAACAAAAGTAAAAACATTTAGAAACATGAAAATACTGAAAGCTACTGTTAACCGTTAAATATCAATTATTACACCTAGAAAAGCTGACAGCCACTGTCAGACTGAAATGAAATGGAAATGCATCTCTTAACAGTTTTATTTATCTCCGCCCACCCAAACCAGTTTGCACGTGATTTTTTACACGCAAACCTTTTGAATATCAGGGCCTTAGTGTAGTCTGTAAAACTAGAAAAACTATAGAAGTTTTGTCCATCTTCCCATTAGATGTGTCTCGTCTTCAGCACACTTGAATGAAATAATGAGGTCATTAGCCTGACTCTGTGGACGCTCACTGCATGCTGAGGAGGTAATCCACCTATTTGATTCAGGTGTGTTGGACCGGGGACACATTGAAAAGCTGCAGGACACGGACCCTCAGGACTAGATTTTGACACCTCTAAATTATAGTAAGTCTTGAGAGGTAATGTTCTTCTCCCAGTGGGATATCAGAATAGAATCTTTGAATTTCTGTTGGAGGCCCCTGTTCCTTTGATTCTCAACTCACTTCCAGGAGAATTTTTCTCACACCCAGGAGAGGTTTGTTGATATGAATCTGAAGGGGGAAGGAAGCCGTCAAGCGGAATAAGTAGGTCTTCAAATGCTTTGCTGTCTCTGAGGAGTCATGAAGCAGCTGACAGGCAGCGAGTGACATAAAGGTCTGCATCTTCTGTGGTTGAAGAAGCAAAACCTCCATGGGGCACATCAAAGAAGCCACTGTGAAGAATTTATGGTTGGCTCTGAAAAGTTTTTCACTATCCACAAGCCGTAATAATCAAAATGACAAGAAATGAAGGGTTGAAATATTTTCCTGAACATTAAATAAATCTTTATATGAGTTTCACCTTCTGAAATGAGTGACAAAAACTTTGAACTTTTTACTTTTTTGAGAAAATTGATTTGTGTTGTAAATGTATACATTGGAACATGTTTTTAGCATTTAGTTCATAATCAGGCGTCTTTATAAGGGCCAGAGAAGAAGCAGTTTTACACAAGGGGGTGATCATGAACTCTGCTTGTTCCTGTTAAATGGTGGAATTCATGTTGACTATTCTTTATTCAGTCTTATTTATTTCTTCTTATCCTTTTAACTGTTTGCAGATCAGTTACCAAAGCACAGAGTCCTCTGACCCTGGCATTAATGTACCCGGTCCTCGTCGTACCGTATCCAAACTAAGAAATGAAACCTACCACATGTTCTCGGGCCTGCACCCCGGAACCACGTACCTGGTCTCTGTTCGCGCCCGGACTGCCAAAGGTTTTGGCCAAACAGCTCTTACAGAGATCACTACAAACATATCAGGTGAGGCTTTATGGTGGTTGCTATTCTGCGGCTAAGGATAACCTTAATGCCAAACGATGATTCTCATTAGTAATAAAACTAGAAATATTTTTCTATTTAATTTTAGTCTGTATTAACAGCATCAGCGAAAACACAACAAAAGATGCAAAATAAGCAAAGAAGACCGAGTGAGAACTTGTCTTTGTGGCTTTCTCAAAAGATTAGATTGATTTTCTCATCTTTAAATTACCTTTACATTATATGAATTATAGCCTGCTAGATACGTTCAGCATGAATAGTTTGGGAGAAAACAGGTTTGTTGACGTTGCCGCAGTCTGCATATCCTGTCCTATCCAAAGGCCACGCAACAGCCCAGACATTACAGAGGCAGTTTGTGAAGGCCAAGACTGCAGGCATGGATGCTGAAATGGGTGTGAAAATGTTCTACCTTTTATTGGGTATTGGCAGATTCAGTCAGTTACATTTTTTTTTTGGTCTGAAATATCAAACGTGAAGGATACTGGTGGGTGTGAGTTCTGTAAGCACCTGGAGTCATAGCTACATTTCTGTAGCCAATTTATGGTCTCAGCTTTTGTGTTAATTCACACTGTTGTTAGTGCTGAGTGGCTGCTAATGTTCAGAATGAACATTAGCTTAAAACAGTTAGGAAAAAGAAATAGATCCTTCTTGTATTTTTGTCCTGGCGCAGATTTCATTCTAGCTTGGTTTGAGTGCAAATGTGATGAAACAGTTTTGTAGGTCATTGAGAACCTTAAATTTAGACGGTCAGTAGCAGTTTCTTTAAATCGGAAGCAGAAGTACAGAAACATCACCTCGTCCCTTCCACACAGAGTTCATATGTTGTTCTCAGCGCTTTATTTCGGTATATCCTCCAATTCATTTACAACCTGTAGTCAAGACATAGGCATACTTCACCTCAAGGTTCCCAGAGATTGGCTGAGGTTGTGCAACTTTGAAATAAATCCTAATTATTTTTAAAAGCATCTTGTTTTGTGTACCTTTGGCTGCACTGTGTGGGAGGTCTAGTAAAACTGGTGCATGAATTCTGAGGTTAAAAATGTCTTAAATATCTCAGCAAAAGTCTTTAAAAAATTAGATGTGTGTAATTTTAGGGTTTTGTTTGGAATATTTCTGTGTGTGCATGTCTCTGACCCATCTCTTTAATGTGTGTGTGTGTGTGTGTGTGTGTGTGTGTGGGTGTGTGTGTGTGTGTGTTTCTTCTCCATTTTTGTTCCCAGCCCCAGTGTTCGACTATGAAGACATTCCGTCTCCGCTCAGCGAGTCAGAGAGTACCATCACCGTGCTGCTGCGCCCTGCCCTGGGGAGAGGAGCGCCTGTCAGGTACAACTAATAAATGCTCCTCACCCACACCAGTGCTCAATCACTGCTGCTACGCACACTGATATTTATAGCTGCAGTCACAAAGAGCTCTGTGGGGCATTGAGAAGTGCTTCGTTAGGCTCGGAGAGCAGCCAACACGCTTCGAAAGCAAAATGTATCAAGAACTCTAAACCTGTCATGCTGTGCTCATATAGGATCAGAGTCTTCAGAGTTGAGGGAGTTAATGAGGACATTTACAGTGCTTTTAAAATTATGCATCTTTTTTTCATGCTACAGCAGCAAATCATGTATTTAATTAGAATTTAATGTGAAAGGAAAACAATTACCAAGTATATACAGTAATGAATATAGAATGTAATAACATAGTTTTGAAGTAAAAGGATATATGGTTTTCATTTTTTCTTTAAAAAGTGTGGTGTGAATATTTTTCTAAGTAGCTTTGCATGTTTAGACTTTTTGTAAAATTTCTCAAGCTTAGTTCCATTTTGTTGGAGAGCGTCTGTAAAATCACAGATTCTCTAGAATTAATCTGGATGTCCATACAGGTGCACATCACACTTTTTTCATTTTAATTTGTAAAAAAAGATTAGAAGCCAAACTCCCAATAGAGTACATTTAAATGTGTTGATGTACAGTGATAAAATGTGGAAACGTAGAAAAGACTCAATATGGTCACGGTGATCTATGGTTTGATCATTCCAGGGCTGCAACAACAAGAACACAGTGAATACATGCTGTAATGTGCCTTCCTTGCTGCCTCAGACTGCTGTGAACTGACAGCACTAATCATATGCTGACAGCTGCTGGTGGCTGTTTCCCTGTAACTAGCATCAGAATCCAATTTTATTCTACATGTAGGATTTAGAAGATTTGATGAACAACATCCTGGCCTTAATGGAACAGAATTTCCTCAGGACATAAATAAAAATAGAAACTGATACAATCTGTTGTGTGCTAAGGTTCTGTCACAAGACAGCATGGTTCTGTCAGGGTGACCAAATGTTAAAGGCTCTGCTTATTGAACAAACTTTATGTAGTTGGTATAAAAAGAAGTCCAGGCACTGAGTTATATTAAAAGAATAGTATATATTTATTAGGGGAAAAATAAAAGCATCCTGTCCCATCAATAAATTGGCTGTTGATCTATCTATGGGTTCAATATTTATTGATTAGAGTAGAAGTTGCATAAATGCTTTTAGAATGACCCAAAATGGCAACCTTCAGCTTATAAAGTACGAAATCCTACATAGAACGCACTAACAAAAAATGTTCTAAATGGGTTTTTCACAAACTGTCCAAAAAAGAAGAAGAAAAAAAAACACTTTCTCATTTACTGGTTTTCTTTATGTTTATGACTATTTACACTGTAAGTAGATTCTCACTGAAAGCATCAAAACAGTGAATGTTTGGAAACTTGTAAAAAGCACTTTTGGCAAACCAAAGGTTGGGGCCCATAAGACTCAGGACCCAGAGCCCCTGCCCCTATATCTAGACTGTAATTGTAGAGGGACTGACCTCTTATTCATCTCTCCCAGTGCCTACCAGGTGGTTGTGGTGGAAGAGGATGGCTCCCGCCGGGTGAGGAGGAGGGAGCTGGGAACCGTCGACTGCTTCCCAACTGCAAACTCCCACAGTGAAGCGCAGGTCAAAGGGGCCCCACATTACTACACAGCTGAGCTGGCCCCCAGCAGCCTGCCCGAGGCCACGCCTTTCACTGTGGGTGACAATCACACCTACAATGGCTACTGGAACAGTCCTTTAGACCCTACCAAGAACTACCTCATCTACTTCCAGGCTAGCAGCAACTTCAAAGGGGTAGGAATTGTTACGATGTCTGTTTGATCCATTCCACTGATATGTTTCAACAAACTTGACTTAGTTTCTCGCTGGTTAAAAACTAGCGGGCAGTAAGATAGAGACTTGCCTAGTGATTTGCCTTTTTTAGGATGGACCGGCTAGTTTTTATGGTGATGATGGCTCATCATTTCTGAGTAATTCAGAGAAGAAAAAGTTAGGTGCTTTTGTCCCTAAAATACCTTAGGAAAACAAAGAAGAATCGAAAAAAAAAATACTTATACAGACTTATACAGTTATTGTAAGAGCACAGTTTTAAAACATAATTCTGGACAACATCATCGACCATTTTTAAGTGGTTTTGTTCCGTCCGTTTGTCCATCTGTCCATCAGTGGCTATTACCTGCTTATCATTTATCAATAAAAACAAAGCAAACCAGATCTCTGGTCAGTTCTAAATGAAGCAGCTTGACCTTCAATACAGAGAAGCATTTCTTCAACCCCAGCAAAAAGGAGGAAACAACAGCATGTTGTTCTCACAACAAATGATAATTGCCACTATTAAACATTAGGTCTTTGTCAGAAAAATCATTTTTAATCAGTGACTTCATTACCGAGCATAATTTTGATGTTATGGTTCTAATGTACACAAGCCTCCGAAATCCAAAGCAATGATTTCAATTTTCTTCTATTTATATGTGTTGATTACGACTGTTTAATTGAGGGAGACTTCAACATCCATGCTGACAAACCCGAAGACAGATGGGCGAAAGAACTATGTGATACAGTTAAAAATGTTGGCTCGACTCAACATGTTAAACAACCAACACACAAATGGGAACATATTTTGGACTCGATCATCAGTAGGGACCTAAACATCTCCAAGGTGACTGATGTCGCCCTATCTGACCATTTTATTATCTCTGAAAGCATCATTTCCATCGACTCAATTAGCCAAAGAGACATTATAAGACAAAACTTTTTTTAAGGACAGTGCAACTGGAACCTTTAACCAAGCTTACTGTCACTCCTCCACTTTGTGGTATAACTCAGTAAATGTTCCTGCCTTGTTTGCTATGGTCGACAGGTTAACAAACCCTCCTGTGTCTGTAGCATCTTCACTCCACTCTACCAGGACCTGCAGTGAATTTGCTAACTTCTTCACTGAGAAAATTCAGAAGATTAGAAGAGTAGACTGTACATCAACATTATGTGCAGTACCAATGCTGTGTCCAATCAAAACAAGTTTTGACACAATTATACCAAAATGCATCAAGTGCATTCATTCATTTCAGTCTGTAGTCCTACTTTTCTTTCCTTTATTGTTCCACTGCTATGTGCTTTTTTCTTCACGTAAAGCACTTATTTGTTCCCCCCTTTATATAAATGTACATCTTAAGAACTAGAAAACAGAATTAGAATATCTTTGAAAAAGTTATCAATATTTCTTATCTGTAAGCCATTATCAGCTAGATAACAAGAAATAATGTCTTGAAATATTTCACTCTATGGGTGAAGAATCTACATGGAAAATGAGTTTCACTTTCTCAAATGAGTGACAAAAAATATTTAACTTTTTCACTATCTTCAAATTATTTGAGATTTTCCTGTATGTATGTATTTATGGATATACTGTCTGTCTGTCTGTTGGATAACAATCAGCCCCTTTAAATGTGACCATTATGGACTCTGTTTCTATTATTTCTCCCATAACAAAGCATCATTTGTTTTACCTGCAATCATTTTCGTTTCCAGTCTATTTCCTGAAATACATTTTGTTTCGGGGGAGCTTAGATTTCATGTGAGAGCGTGAGGAGAAAAAAATTAATTATTTTGACAATTACCTTGGATAAATTAGAGGTTCCAGGCTTACCGCGGACTGCGAGCCTCCACCGTCTTGGAAACAGTAATTGCTTTAGCAAATATACTGTCACTGGGGCTTGAAAGACAAGTGATTGGTGTACCCAGTTTTCGTGCAAAACACAGAAACGCACACCATCTTTACTTGTAATTTTTCTTTGTGGAGTTTCCCTGCTCTGTGGAAAAGACTGGATTTGTTCCAAAATATCCATTACCTAAAGCAGCTGCGTGCTACGACTTATAAAACAAATAATAATGGTACTAGTTTTTGGGGGTTTTAGATGTAATATAGACAGCAGGTAATTTTTGTTTTATCCTGCTCTGGAGTGGCATATTATCTTTATTTGCTACTTTAAGTGGTCTTGAATTTGCTTTTTTGCTTTCCCAAAGCACAACAAGCCAGAAATGTCTCCTTACAGCTTTGGTCTAACATGCTTTCAAACACATCATTAAAACAGGAGCTCACTTAAGCTCTGGCTAATTAACCTTTATGACAGATAAAAATGCCTTCCCTTCAAACCAGAGGTTTTCACAAGCTTAGTCAAACAAAGTCATTGCATCATGTTTTCTTTCCTTTTCTTTCTGGTCTCTTAAATGCAGCCAGCAGCACTGATCCCATAACGGTAAAATGATCAGACCTTTTCTAGCTTTCAATGCAAAGCTCTCAAAGCTGATGCCATCTGGTTTCTAATGTTAACAAACCTTAAAATGACAAATTGTGAATTTACTGGAGTCCCTCATAATAACTGATCAACGCTGAAGTATTAATCCAACTCGTCCCCTGTTCCTCTCTCCTGGGTCGATGGTGGTAGCGGTTTGTCCTGGAACCGGTGAGTTGCGGTTTAGAACCCCCACTCTGTCCGTCTCGGCCCGGTGGTGCTGATTGTATGGCAGGCTCACTTCACAGTCTTTACAGGGCAGCTGTGGCTACAGTGTAGTCTACCACTGTCAGTGTGTTAATGGGTGGATGAAAGGGTGGATGACTGATTGTTTACAAGTGCAGGCCATTTAGCATCTTTAAACCCACCGCTTTGGTTTTAATTCCCACGTTTCTGTTTAGATTCAGTCTATCCTCATTTCAGTTCAGCTGAGTTCATTTATATGGTGCTGATTCACATCAAATGTTGTATCAAGGCAGACCCAAATTATATACAGAAATACATATAGGTTAGGAAGGACAACCTCCAGTTTAAAGTAAGGCATGGTGACTCAAACCACTATATTTTCCTGTTTTACTCCACTTTAATTCCAACTTTTACCACAAATGCTTTACATGTTCCATTCCTAGTATGTGTTTCACACATGATGACTATTAGTGGTGCACAGTTTCCGACCTCTCCAGTAAATAATTATCATCTGCTGTGTAAAAGAACACCCAATGCAAATATGCCGACAGTTTAAAGATTCATAACATTGCGTTGCATCAACCGCTTCATTGTTTCCAAGATTGGAGATTTTTAAGACAGTAGAAGTCTGCTTTGGTCTCAGAAGTCTGATAGCTTTGCTGCCCTCAAACCAAAAGCCCACCATGACTAAGGAACAGAACGACACTCCCTGCTGCTGCCTTAATAACTCCTGCGGTGGATGTAAATAAAACCTATCTATAACTGTAAGACAAGGGAAAATAGAAAGAGATTTCCAATTACAAATGTAATTGCCTGCTTGAGTGAAGGGGCTTTGATTTAAGTCTCAAAGCACAGATTAGCGTAATTACCAGTGGAGGTTGATTTAACCTGTTTAAATCCTAATTTTCCAAGTTTTGCCTTATCTCCTAAAAAGTAGTGACTGTTTTAGCTTGAGAAAAGCCTATCAGTAGATTTAGATCTACTGATAGGTAGGAACATCTCACATCTCACAAAGTAGGGTCACAAGGCGATGTCATCTGTAGTGAAATTTTAATTATTTTCTTTAGCAAAGACAGCGCTGAACAAAATCTGATCTTATTCATAAAATGCTGTAGAAACAGCATGGATTTTTGCCAGACTGACTCATTATTAGGCTGAAATCATGTTTTTTCTTAGTTTTTTTTTTTGTATCTTTATGGTATCAAGCAAAAATGAATGAACTGACACTTTTCTTTTTCCCACAGGAGACCAGGATAAATTGTATTCGGATTGCTCGCAAGGGTAAGTCTCATCTGTCATTTTTGAAGTTTCTCATTTAACAGCAAAATGTAATAATCTCTTAGTTTCCTTTCATTGATGTTACAAATAGCTTTGACTGAGGTCTCTCTTCTGATGTTTTCTTGTATAAAGTGAGGAGATGTAAAACACAAAAAAAAGTGTAGTGGTCCTCTCAGGGTAATAAACCAACTTTACAAAATCCTCTTTCAGTGTGTGTGTGCATATACACTACCGGTCAGAAGTTTTAGAAACCCCTTTCTCATTTAATGGTTTTCTTTATGTTTATGACTATTTACATTGTACGTTGATTCTCACTGAAGGCATCAAAACAGTGAATGAACACATATGGAATTATGTAGCAAACAAAAAATTGTAAAAGAACTTTAAATATGTTTTATATTTTAGATTCCTTAAAGTAGCTGCCGTTTGCTGTGATGACTGAAATATTAACCTTTGGCCGTCTCTCAATGAACCTCTGGGAAGTTCTTTCAGGACTCTTTGGAAAACCATTTTAGGTGACCTCCTAATGAAGCTCATGGAGAGAATGCTAAGAAAGCAAATCTGTCATCAAAGCAAAGAGTGGATATTTTGAAAAATCTAAAATCTAAAAATGTTTATAGAGTTATTTCAAACTTTGTGTATACTACAGGGGTTGGACATTGAAACTGAAACACCTGGTTTTAGACCACAATAATTTGTTAGTATGGTTTAGGGCCTCCTTTGCGGCCAATACAGCGTCAATTCGTCTTGGGAATGACATACAAGTCCTGCACAGTGGTCAGAGGGATTTTAAGCCATTCTTCTTGCAGGATAGTGGCCAGGTCACTACGTGATACTGGTGGAGGAAAACGTTTCCTGACTCGCTCCTCCAAAACACCCCAAAGTGGCTCAATAATATTTAGATCTGGTGACTGTGCAGGCCATGGGAGATGTTCAACTTCACTTTCATGTTCATCAAACCAATCTTTCACCAGTCTTGCTGTGTGTATTGGTGCATTGTCATCCTGATACACGGCACCACCTTCAGGATACAATGTTTGAACCATTGGATGCACATGGTCCTCAAGAATGGTTCGGTTGTCCTTGGCAGTGACGCGCCAATCTAGCACAAGTATTGGGCCAAGGGAATGCCATGATATGGCAGCCCAAACCATCACTGATCCACCCCCGTGCTTCACTCTGGGCATGCAACAGTCTGGGTGGTGCGCTTCTTTGGGGCTTCTCCACACCGTAACTCTCCCGGATGTGGAGAAAACAGTAAAGGTGGACTCATCAGAGAACAATACATGTTTCACATTGTCCACAGCCGAAGATTTGTGCTTCTTGCACCATTGAAACCGATTTTGGCATTGGCATGAGTGACCAAAGGTTTGGCTATAGCAGCCTGGCCATGTATATTGACCCTGTGGAGCTCCCGACGGACAGTTCTGGAGGAAACAGGAGAGTTGAGGTGCACATTTAATTCTGCCGTGATTTGGGCAGTTTTTTGGATACAATCCGGGTTAGCACCCGAACATCCCTTTCAGACAGCTTCCTCTTGCGTCCACAGTTAATCCTGTTGGATGTGGTTCGTCCTTCTTGGTGGTATGCTGACATTACCCTGGATACCGTGGCTCTTGATACATCACAAAGACTTGCTGTCTTGGTCACAGATGCACCAGCAAGACGTGCACCAACAATTTGTCCTCTTTTGAACTCTGGTATGTCATCCATAATGTTGAGTGCATTTCAATATTTTGAGCAAAACTGTGCTCTTACCCTGCTAATTGAACCTTCACACTCTGCTCTTACTGGTGCAATATGCAATCAATGAAGACTGGCTACCAGGCTGGTCCAATTTAGCCATGAAACTTCCCACACTAAAATGACAGGTGTTTCAGTTTCATTGTCCAACCCCTGTATATAATGCCATGTGTTTATTATTAACAGTTTTGTTGCCTTTGGTTAGAATCTACAATGTAAATAGTCATGAAAATGAAGAGACCCATTAAGAGACCCATTTTCTTTCTGGTGGCTGCCATGAGGAAAAAAAAAAATAAAATGTGAACAGTTACTCTTCTAACTTCCTGCAGTGGCAAGCTGTAATACTGTAACTCTAGCTGGTGTCTAAAACATGGAAAAAGGAGGCTTGAGGGGTGTATCCACTGCAGTTTTGGGAGTCACTCTTCTAATCCTGTCATTTCCACTACTGGAATCAGGGCCAAATCAGATTACCAGGGTAGAAATCTACACCAGACAATAGCCATGGTTACAAAATAATTCTTTTCTAGGGAACCCTGTTTTACTGGTTAAATAATCACAGTACTTCTTCATTGATTTGCCAGTTTAAACTGCTCGTCAGTTGATATTTGCTGTTTAAACTGTTCAAATAGAGTAATCCATGTTTAACATTTAAACCCAGTCAGTGTTTTAAAGTATTTACTGTACATTCAATAGATCAGGGAAATATGGAAATATTATAAAAATTCATTAAATGAAGTGGAAACTCCTTTTTAGAGCTAAGGGGGTAACTTTCTTGCAAAGTCCATTTTATGAGGTTTAAACTGGTAATATTACAATATTTCACAGTGTGTTTGTTCCGACAAAAATTAAAGCAATCAAACTTCCCGGGTTTATGGATCATTAATTAAATCTAAATTTTGATAGAAGCAGACACTTTGCAGCTGCATTTGTGTATGGTTACTGTTCCCTAGGGATGAGCTTTAATTATTAAAAAACTATGTATTAATTAAGTCATTTTAATTCAGCTTCATATGTAACCGTAGTGAAATAATCTAATGTATTTAGATCACAGGTAATCACATGTAATCCTGACCAGAGCTCTTTTCCTCTTTACTCTTACACCAAAGGCAAGTAAACAACACAGTCTGGCTCTGTGAAATGTTGCCGCAGTAACGTTTTTCCATAATGTTTGCAGTGACTTTGCATAAGTTATTAAGAGTAATCACTGTGTCAGAATAAGGTTGTAGTTTTATTACTCAAAATGAAGTTGGATCTCAACCGGATCTTCTTTCTTCTCTACCCTACTCGTAAACTGGATGAGCACTGCTCATTTAAAATCCATTATAGTTACACATTTCCATATTATTTGGAGTGACAGTACTTGGCTTTGGAAACGTAAGTGCCATGATATAGTTGCTGGAATGGTCTGATTTCACTGTATTTAATCACATTCTGGACTCTGCTATTGCAGTGGTTGGAGATCTGTATTCCTACCTAGACTAATAAAGCTGAAGCGGCAATAATCTCGCTAAGCGGAAACTCTCAGCATAGAGGAACTACTTTACATAAACATCTCAGTTTTGGACTCTATACAACTGACAAACAGGACAAATTAGAATATTTCATGTGTTGGGGAACAATGTTCCTGGGTCACATGGTTTAAAAGCAACTTTTTGTTTTACTAAGTAACAAACATTTTAGCTAATATTTCTGCTTTAAAAAAACTATAATGTTATTTGATGCTGCTTTATTTTTAGGTGTAAACTTCCAAGTCTGATTGAGTTGCTACACCACAAGGGGCAGACCCCACATTCCCCACAAAATCTATTTAGCTTCTATTTTTGTTTCTAATGACTACCTTCTAAATAATTAGATGCATTAATATACAAAAAGTATATGTTGCTCTGTAAAATTCCCTAAATATATATGGAAGTGTAATGGTACCAAAACATTTTTAACACGCTAACGGGTATTATCTATCATCTAAATAGATTGAGTTTTGTAGGTCATACTGTAAATAGCAGCTAGGTAGAATCTAATTCTGTCTGGGGTTTAGCTCTCTATGTCTCCACTGTATTCCAGCTGGAAATAAAGTCGGAGTTTTAGAGTTCCCAACCAACAGACCCAACCAGAATCTGATGAAGAATCTTTAGATAGAGCAAAAGATTAAGATGATGCAATAATGCGTTCCTACCTCAAAGTCTTGGAACTCATTACCAAAAATAAATAATCAAAATACCAGCGGAAACATGCAAAAAACAGGTAGACTCTATTTACTAATTATTTGACTTCTGAAAGCAGTCGACTACCCCAGATTTCTTCTGCGGAAGTATCTGAGTAAAGGGAGGACTTTTATTTGTAAATTTGAAAACTTCTTAAATCTGTGCTACTTTGGAATGGTCTACCAAATAAATACCTATAAGCATACATGAAAGTTAGTGTTTGCAAGGTACAACATATATTCGCTGTGAAAGTGTGGATTAAAGTGTTTTGGTAGTTCAGGAAATATATTGACAACATACAGCAATATTCAAAGACACTTTCAACATATTTTTTTTATATTTCCATTTGTCTGGTCCTGGTACTGGTTTAGCATTACAATCCGGCATCTGGCCCCTTTTAGGCGAACCAACAGGGAGCAGGCTCTTATGGCAATATGTCCTAAACAGAGACCGTAGGTCGATTACTAACATGAAGCTAAGTTCTCATTATTTTCCACAAGAATCACTAATGCTTGCATGTAGGCAAAGCCCTCCAGGGCTCAGAGTGCTTTGAAACCAACAGTGTAGCAATGTTGACTTTTATGTCTGTCCTGAGTGATGGAAGGGACCAGGACTGTTTGCCTGAGAGACAGGCATGGTCAGAAGCATAGCAGTTCAAACAATGGGGTAAGGCAGAGAAGACAGTAAATTGAGGTTTTTCATCCATGCTTACAACTGAATTAGGTTTGAAAAACTCTAGAGGAAGGTACCTGATGATTAGGATTCAGGTCCCTGCTCTCCTCAAAATGAGAAGAACAGTGCTGGATACCAGCACATCACACCAGTGGGGGATTTGGGCTTCTGCAGCCATTTTTCCTGTATCTGTGCATATATCAGACGGCAGTGGGCGGAACCAGAAGACACATTTGTCTCAGAGGTGGCTCAGAGGTGCCATTAAGTCTCATCCTGGCATTTCCTCCTTACCTCTCACCAGCCCACCCCTCAGCCTGTATTTTCTTTGCATTTTGTCTTAGGATAGCTCTTCTTGTCAGTTTAACCCGTTAAAAAGCGTCAGATTCCCATTCGCCTTTTGGAAAATTTTATGTTTTTACTTCAAATCCACTTGACAACTTCATGAATTCTCAACATACCAAAAATTCTCAAATTGCCTTTGTCAGCTGAACGTAGCCTGAGTTTAGTCGTTTCTGTGCTTAGGTTCTTCCCTAGCCTCACTGCATTCTGCTGATTAGTCACACCTGGTTCTCATGTCATTCATCCACCTTCCCAATAGTCGGTTTCCTCACGTACTTACCAGAGTGCTCCACTCCATGCTTTGTCACCTGGTTCCTCCCATGCTGTCTCTGCTGTGGTCCTGCCTCCTTTGGTTGGTTTGTTCCAGTTTGATGCCCACCTTGTGTTGTAAGTCCACTTAATTAACGTTTGGCTTGATCTTAAGATTCACTGGAAATGGGTTTTTATTGCTATAGATTTTATTGTTTAAAACACCATGGCTATAAAAAGCAACATTCTTATGATAATGAGAAAATGTGTTTTGGTATTGTCTTTGGTTTGAAGCCAGTATTTATGCAATTTTACTCAACTGATAAGTGATGTCAAGTTGTATTTACACACCAGTATTTTATGGGGAGTCACCTATTTGTTGAAAAAGGAGAGCTGAGTATGTTATCCTCCTCTCCATAAAACACACTTAATATTATAGTCCTTGTATCTTGCAGTTACACTTTGTGTTTATTAAATTTCCACCATGTTTTTAATACTTCACAGCGCTTATAAATGTAATGCTGCCTTGGAGCTCTTACCAGCGTTAAGGAGAAATTTAATATTCTCTCACATATGACCTCATCGATAATACATCTACAGGGATATTTAGTCCTGCACCTCATTTATTTTAATTTGTAGTGCAGCCTATTTGTAATCCTAGCACATTTGACTTATATATGAGCTTGTTTTTTTATCATTAATTATGAACAACTTCTTATTTTAGTGCACAATTTGTTACTAAATGGAAATAGTGAGGTGAGGAGCCAAATCTAGCAGCTGAAGAAGATTGAAATCAGTTTTTAATATAAAAGGTTCTGCAAACGGTTTATTACAAGGTTCTGCAGAAAATGAGTCACACGTGCTGTTTCGCCACTGTTGCCTAGTTCTCATTAAGGCCCCTTCTGCCCTCCTCCTGTTTACACTATCCAGCCTTTTCTTTTAATTACAATTTCTTGTAATTTAAAATGCATACTCTGGAGAAAGCTGCGAATAAGGGAAGCCCATATCTCAGCATTTGTTAACAAAACACTTTGTTCTGTAGTTATAGTCTTTTACTCGGCCAATGAGGTCAAAGACATTCACGCGCGTGTCCCTGTGATGCGACTAGTTGATGGCCACGGGTAAAAGAAGAAGTGATGCTGCTGGCAGGACAGTTTTATAGATCTCTGACATCACAGGGATTCCAGTTGTGACTCCTCCTTCCTGGGAGCTGTGCAGGAGGATGTGTTAAAGCTGTGCATTCTGGGATTCAGAGTTTTTTCCAGTCTTTTGTTCTGTGTGTGTATTTTCAGTGGTTGTTCCATCCCATGACTGGACCAACAGTTACTTTTGGGGGTGAAAATCGCTTCTCATCACTGTAGGCACACTATCTCCACAGTTAAACATTGCAGTGGCAGCATCATGTTATGGGGTGATTTTCTTCAGCAGGGACAGAGTAATTTGATTTGAGTAGATTGAAAGACGGCTGGAGCTAAATTTAAGGTAATCTGGGAAGAAACCCTACGAAGAGACCTGAGGCTGGTGCAATGGCTGACTTTCAACCAAGACAACGAAGCTACAATGGAATAGTTTTCTACCAAGTTCTGAAGCTATGACAGTGTAGCTCGAAGCATATTCATGTGTTAAAATGACCCAATCAAAGCACAAATCAACATCAACCTCAAAATTAGTGCCAAGAGTTTTGCCCCTAATTGATCTTCTGAGATGCCCTGTATGGTCTAAGGACAACACTCCTCATTTCTAGATAGTTAACAGAAATATAAAGAGCTTAAGAATAAACTTTACATTAGGAGGTAAAAGTGAGTGGAAACTAATAATTGTGATATTCTTACAATAGTAAATAGTAAAGTTTTTGCTCATGGACTAAAACAACAATTTTTAGAAATAGTAGCCAGGAGTCAACTGAAAAGATAACGAGAGTAGAAGTAGCAGTTGCATTGAAATGAATCAAAATTATTGTTCTGTTGGTGTGAAGAGACTCATGCTGCACACATAAAATAACTTGTTCCAAAAATGTGAAGAACATCTAACGTGCTTTTATAGTCTAGGTAATTACAGATCACTTTATGCGTTTTGCTTAACAAACTCCTAAGCTGCCTGGAAATGATAAAAAAGGTTAATTTTGATTATTTACCAGACCTGTACAGGATGTTATTTCTAGTTGCTTTCAGTGGAGTAGAGTTATCAAGAAAGCGTATCTCAGAACTCATCAGAGGCATAGCAAATGACTTGTGCTTGTGATTATTTAGTGAAGGACAACATTGCAAATGACTAATGGAAGGAGTGCAGTGGGATTCTGCTCCACTTTGAGGTTTATCCATTTAAGACCCTTATGGCTCTGTCTCCCTGCTGGAAGCTCAGGAGTTGTGTTCCCTTTCCCCTGCAGATTAATACAGTATGTCTTACTTGATAAATTGTGATCCAGCATGTGGATATTAAAAATTATTATGGAACATGTCACCAGCTAGCTTTAGTGCACATCCATTAAGCCCAGTGGGTATGACCACAGTTGGGTCTTTGTTGTTGTTACAATTAACTTTTCTACAATAGCCAATTTCTAAACATGACACACTGGTAGAATGACTCACCCTGCATGATTTGTGTGACTGCTCAAAGACTTTCAGCCTGCGTCTTTTACTAGAAGCTAAAAGTCCTCACAGCTCATCGAGCCAAATGCAGCATTTTGCTGCACCATAAAGGCCTTCAGGGCTTATTCAGATACATTTTGTCAAGCTACAACAAACTTAAATGTATTTTATTGGGATTTTATGTGAAAGATCATTACAAAGTAGCATATAATTGTCAGGTTATAAATAAATGATGTATCATTGGAATAATGCTTTACAATAAAGATCTAAAACATTGGATTTGAGCCTTTTACTCCGATACTTCTAACTAGAATCCAGAGCAGCCAATTGATTTCAGAAGTCATCAAGTTCGTAATTACATAGAGTTTACCTGTGTGTAACTGAATCACAGTGTAAATCCAGCTGATCTGTGAGGGCATCAGAGGTCTGTTAGAGAAGCTTCACAAAGACCAGGGAACAGAGCAGACCGGTTGGGGATAAAGCTGCAGACGTTCATTTTCCAACAGGAGAAACCTAAACATACAGCCATGTTGTGCAATTAAGACTGCCTGGCTGTTAGCAACTATTAATAATCATAAATAATAATTACAATAATTTAAAAGATTACCAATACATTCAAGATATAGAATTATAGTCAGACTAACAAATCAGGGCACCATCTGATCAGAAATCATTGGCCAAACAATGTTCAGTCTGTCAAGTACTGCCCTATGAATACCAGCCAAAATATAGGAAGTTTTTAACAAAAACAATTCAACTCCAAGTTCAAATATTTCAGTTAAGAAACACTTTAACTAGCCTAGAAACCATTCACCTAAAACTACCAAGTAAAATGAAGGAATTAAAAAACTAATGAATTATATATACAAGGAAAAAGGGAAGCAATAACAATGATGAAGCAATGATTTTAACTGTTCAGTTTGAACAGCCTCTTAAGAACCAAGGTTTCTTTTTAAGAATTTGGAAAATAGGTCAAATTAGTTCAAAAATGAATTAAGAACAACAATTGACATTTGTTCAATAAACCAGTCACAATGCAAATCAGAAGGGTAGGTGAAACATTCTTTTAATAAAAAAATATTTTAAAGAATGATTTGCCAAATTAGAAATCCATAACCTTTTGGACAGTTGATTCTTAATGCTGGGTTAATTAGCTCTCAGTGGATGGTTGTGGATGCGCTGACACAAAATGGCGACAAACTGAATAGAATTATCTGACCTTCCTGACGGCAGACTTAAAGACGTCACATCCGAGTTAATGGTTTTAGCTAAAAAAGGAAAACTAATATCTTATTCACAACTTCTTTAAGTCACACATGTACCTTTAACTACCTTTTACTTTAAATATTAATTTGCGTATGAGGGCTGGTGCTTGCATTACGGCCAATCTGTGTTTAAATCACTCATTGAAGTAAAGTTTGTCATACCTTTTAATATACAGCTAAGGCCACATTCAAACTGCTGGTCCGGTCCAGGGATCAGTAGGGGCGCGGCCGGTTTGTGAGTAATGTTAACAACAAATGGTATTAAAGTAAGCAATGAGAATCATCAGAAGCCGAGTTTTTATAGAGTTTATGTAGTATCTTTGAGAGTGTTCGTCCATGAGACTGGTGATTTGTGTATACTGTTCTATAAGAATATTTTGTAAATTAGGATTGTTTGGCATCAGTGATGTCAACAGAATCCCGGAGCTACGATGACTGCTGTGAGATTTAGTTTTATCAGTCCTTTTTTTTCAGGTAGCATATTTTTTCCCTCTTCATGTTTTTGACTGCTTTTCAAAAGTTTTGCATATGACCAGGGTCAGTCACTACTGGTTGCATGAGGCGATACCTAAACCCTACAGAGGTTGCACAAGCAGTTCCAACTCCATCAGGATGGCACATCAATTCGTGCCATTGCATGAAGGTATGCTGTGTCTCTCAGCACAGCCTCAAGAGCATGGAGGAGATTTAAGGAGACAAACAGTTACTCTAGGAGAGCTGGACAGGGAGATCAGAGGTCCTGAACTCCTTTGTGCAAAGAGGAACAGGATGAGTACTGCCAGAGCCCTACAAAGAATCTCATTGGACAAAAGTATGCAGGCAATCCTGGAGGATTAACAAATTGATACAATTGACTGGCCTCCACACTTCCCCTCCCCTAACCCTAAAACCAGTAGAACATCTCTGGAACATGTTTAGATCCATCTGATCCACCACGTTGCACCTCAGACTGTCTAGGAGCTCAGTGATGCCCTGGTCAGGATCTGGAAGGAGATACTACCGGACACCATACGTCATCTTATTAAGAGCATGCCCCAACGTTGTCAGGGAATCATACAAGCATATGGCAGGGCTGTAAAACTACTGAGGACCTTTTAGAGTTGCTGCAGTGACATTTCAGCAAATAGGACTAGCCTTAGTTTTTCAGTTTGTTTCTCTGTAACTTTGGATTAAGGTTTCTGTGAGTTGGTCATTTTCTTTTTTAATCAAATGATGTGCCATCCTTTTGTTCCTTACACATTACCCATTCCATATCAGTATGGATGTCCTGAATGATTTTTTTCCCCCAATTGAGTTCTGATGTGTTTTCAAAGTGTTCCGTTATTTTTTTAGCAGTGTATAAACTGATTCCTTTTGAGGTCTCAGTTGATATGTACTAAAGGTAATTCAGCATATAACTTTCCAAAGAAATAAGGCTAAAGTATTAAAACGTTTCTGACAGGACCACCAACTGAACCAAAGCAGCATTTACCATTCACTTTGTCTTCAAATTAAACCCAATACAACTATCAAACTTTACAGAAATTGTATTGAAACCAGTTTTAAATAAAACATATTAATGCCATTCGAACCAGTCAGAGGGCAGCACACAGAACTAAACAACCGGATCACATTACATCACAAAGTCTTGAATCAAGTCATCACCATGTCCTAAAACCTACAGACACACGTCTTTTCCACAAAAGAAGCCTCCCTCTGAGCATTTCACTGATGCACAATTCCTTTCAGCTTTACCTGAAGTAGACTAAACAAACCGCTCACAACTAGCAACAGGTCTGTCTGTCACTCTTACCACCACATATTCTCCCCTTCATAGCAACTTCCATGATATAAACATCCATAGATATGGTTTGAGTTTGTGAAGACATACTTGCTTCAAATTGCTTCAAAAGTTCGGCACCACTTAAAGTCTCATTGGGCCCAGTTTGATTAAAACCAGCAAGTAGCCATGTCTCTTGAAAATCAAGGAAAGTCTGTCAGATTTATTTATTTATTTTTCTGCTCTCGGTGGAGGAGGACACTCTTCTCTGTCTCCCACACCCTCCCATATCTGCCCTGCTTCAGCTCTGTGTTTTGTCTTTCTTTTTTTGGAGCCTCTCTTTGCATATCTTCCAAAATTCTGAGTTATGAATTTGGTCAGCTGGTCTCTCAATGCAATTGATCAAATTTTCTCGACGAGAAGACAGGGTGAAGGGGAACCCTCTTGCCCAGACGGGACATTTTTCTCCGGATACACGATGGACTCCTGGCAGAAGTGGAGGATTGTATGTCTGACGATATTGTCAGTCAAGGAGGTCGAAGATGTGTACACAATTGGATGTTTGATAACAGGATTTCTGCTTTTTGGAGTCGGAAAATGTCAGCAGCTGTTCTGGCCATTGTAATGCTGCCTGGCATGTATGATGGGATCTGCAGAGTGATCAACAGTCAGACTGAGATGTTACGTGAGCTGAATCGCAGACTGGATGTGATCCTTACAGGATCGCAGGCAGGTTGCGGTTCCTGGACTCAGGGGTGAAATGGGATAAATCTTGGAGAAAGTTGTTCGCTCAGATCTGGCGGGAAGGACCTGGAATTTGGCTGTTTGGACTCACAATTCAAAAGCACCAGCGAGACTCTCAACGCAGACGGAAAATTAAGAGTCGGCCTGACCCAAAATATAAAAAATACTTATCTGAATCTGGCTCCCCTGCACGGCCTTGATGGCTGGCTATCTTCAACTTCTCCTGGAAGTTATGTAAACATGATGCTCTGCTCCCTCTGCCCCCTCCCTTCCCTGAGGACATCTGTGGACCTGCTCAGAACTCTGTGGCCGGTTGATGAACATTCCAACGTACCATCAAGGATGATGGCCTCTGTGACAGTGCTTCATGGACTTACTTGCACACACACACATGCCCAAGATAAACATTCACCCTCTCACACCGCCTTCACTGGATCCCCTGCATGATGTTGTTTTGTATATGTGTTGTTTTAAATCTTTACTTATGTGTGTGTGTGTTGCTTACCCATGCTGAGGTTTTCTATCTTACTTTACCTAAATGTGTGATTTCATTACTTTTCATAGAGTTTCAGATTTCTCAGAAGGATTACCAGCGAAAGCCAAATATTATTAGTATTTGAAAATCTCTACTAAAGCTTTTTACACCAATGATCAGAGGAATTTTAGATTTCTTAGGATTGTATAACAACTATATCATACCAGTGAGAGCCAAACATTATTAGCATTTAAAAACTTTGGACTAAAACTGTTTTATACCAGTGACCCAGCTTATTTGAATGATGGGACCACAGCTGCCTCATACCAGCGACCTCAGGGATTAATATTATAATTTTTCTTCTAGCACAGGATGAATTCCTTACCACAAAGGACTTAATGAGCTAATTACCTCTATTAGAAAGATTGGATTAGAACCAGCTCTTACCAGTAAACTCCCAAGGATTATTAATGTCATTTGATTTGTTTTTCTGTGTTTGATTTTCTGTATTACTGTAATGTTTTTCCTCATGTATAGCGCTTTGAGTGCCTTTTTGCTGAAAAGCGCTTTATAAATAAACTTGACTTGACTAGATGTGGAGTTGGAGAAAACGGTGTGCAGCTAGGTCAGGTAACTTTCTCCCTCTAATGTCAGAAGCAAACATGATGTGGCTACTCTAAACAAGGGGAGTACCAAGTGTCTGCACACACTAAAAATGAAATTCAAAATTTATTAGTTAAGTGTGTATGTGGGAGATGAAAAGGCTCTCTGTCACTTTTTGTGTTTTTATCTTAATTGGTGCTTATGTGAGTCAGTTCTAATGTCACCGGGGGCAACTACTCATGTTGGCCATGTCAAAAAGCGCCACTGTCTACAAAATATTGATTCATGAGTAATGAAAGACACTGTTTTTATAGATTTTTATATGTAAAAAAAATTCAACATGCCAGAAAGACACAAAATTGCATTGTATCTTTCTTCTTCCACTTCATAATGATGCACTACTTTAAGTTAGTACATCACATAAAATCCCAATAAAGTCTGTATTCTTCATGCTAAAGCCACACAAAGATTTGGCCTAATCTTCCTGTTGCTACCAAATTTGAGAGGACAGATTTTTGCAATATTCTCAGGCCTTTTTGTTTTCTCATCTTCGAAGGCAAGTCAAGGCAAGTTTGTTTATATAGCATTTCAGTAGCAAGACAATTCAAAGTGCTTTACATGAAAAAAGACAGAGAAATAATAGGAAAATACAATAACAGTGGCATAAAGGCAATTAAATAATTAATGAACGCAAATAATTAAAGAGAGTAAAAAACAATTATAAATAAGATGATAATAAAAAGATAAAATAATTAAGAAAATGAAAAGAAGGTGCAGCTTAATGGAAAGTTTGTAGTGAGAAGTGTAAAAATACTCAATTAATTACCCAATACAGTTTTTCTTTATAAACTTAACAGGGAATTTGGGTGTTTCATAAAACAAGTGCATTTTATACTGTCAGCTTAATAAGACAACTCTTCAGACTGTAATGTGACAGATGCGAAAGAACAGATCATCCTGAGTTAGAACTCAGGCATCAGTTTAATCTGATTACCGTGGCTTCATCTCTCCCCAAGCCATGTATATATTTGGTTTGCCCTGGCCAAAGCTATTGCTGCTGATATTAGATGTTTTTGTTTTATCACAGCCACAAGAGGTTAAGTACAGCCCAGAACCGGCATGTGCATATGTTTGTTACAACTAGCTTAGCTTCCAAGCCCGTTTCTACAAACCTGGTGGACAGATTCTACATAGTTAATGATCATTTTACATTAATTGGCACCCCTGGTAAATATATGTGAAAAGGCTTTAGATTAATTTTTTATTGCTGTAGAATAATCTCCTATTAAAAATTTAGAAATGTCCAGCCCCTTTTATTCAAGGAGGGAAGAAAATCTATACGATTCAGTTTTTTATTTATGTAGTACAGAATTACCACGAATGTTGTCTTAAGGCACACAAAACATCCAATTTCTATACAGAAATATACAGTCACTTCAGACCAATCATATAAACAGATTCAGTCATTTGCATTCGATCCTAGCAGATACAAAATGAAGTAAAGTTCAGCTAATGGTTCAAATTGGTAAAAGGTTAACCAGTTGTATCAAGTCACTGACTTTGCAGCATTTACTCCCCCTTAACAGGTCTGTAGTGACATTATTGATCCATGCTATATAATAAAAATATTAACATGATTATAAAAATTTAATTAAAGATGACAGGAATTTCAACAAACTAGCTTATCAGAGTGGAAGAAAATCACTACAACAGGTGAAAAACAGATTTGAACTGCAGTGGACAGTCATACTATTTTAACACTTTATTTTACTCCTTTGATAAGCAAATCTTTGTCTATTGTGGCATTTCTTTCCATAGCAAAGCAACAACTTCACTTTATTTTTAGGCAGCTTGCAATTGCATGTTAACCAGTTACCAGTTAAGTCAACTGCCACATATTTTTTAGAAATGTTTAAACAATCTGTTATTGAGCATTGCAGACATGATATACACAGCATAAAGATGTAACTGTTAGGAAAGTTACATAAGTGCAATTTAAATGATGCAGCACTGACCGGATTATAACCTTTAAACGCCATGCAGTGTCTGTCTGCACTGATGAAGATTTACTCACCTCAGCATGCTGAATGCTTGGAATGGCTCTAACTGAAGCAGTCTGACCTACTTTCTGATTTATTGAGCTAATATTTATTTGATCATTAAAA
Organism: Crenichthys baileyi; assembly: GCA_036173005.1. Classification (NCBI taxonomy): domain Eukaryota; kingdom Metazoa; phylum Chordata; class Actinopteri; order Cyprinodontiformes; family Goodeidae; genus Crenichthys; species Crenichthys baileyi. Next base: position 24,939 of record JAHHUM010003074.1, read on the forward strand.
ATTAAGTAGCATACCTGTTCATGTGAAAATACTTTTACGCCCTACATCCTAATACACATGTGCTAAACACAGGATCATCAAACGTTGCACTTCAAATACAATAGCACAGCAAATATCACATCCAGGTTATCTGTTTATTTATATTGCACATATTCATGTAGTGCTGGCATTAGGGGTGCCATATATTGTGCTGCTATAGTGCTAAAGCTTAAAATATATTTTGGTCATTCATGTATGCTTCAACTCCTCTCGTTTTGTGCCATAAATCTGTCCAGAATACCAACAGATCTCCTTCATCTCTTCATCATTGCACTGAACAGGCATTTGCAGTTATGACTCTTCTCTGTCACCTATATAGTCATATTCAGTAAATTCGAATAAATTCAGACAGATTAAAGTACCTTTGGAAAATAGCAATCTTTTGGGAGGTACAGCCTACATTTCTGTAGTAAAATGTTATTTATTGGTCTAATGTAATATTCTGATCTGAAATGTTTTCATTAGATGTAAGTGGGAAACCCACAATAATTAACAGAAACAAAGGCTTAAAAACATCAGTCTGTGGGGAATTAATCTATATAATATGTTTCACTCAGTGATGGAGATACTAAAATAAACTTTTCAACACTATTCTAATTTATTGAAATTACTGTACTTTCTTATATTTTAATTTTCCTTAACTTAAAGCTGCTTGTAAGGACTCCAAGAAGGCTCTTGAGGTATCCCAGCATGCCGAGGACATGGGTCTGATCCTGGGAGCCTGCGCCGGGGGTCTGGTGATCCTCATTCTCCTCCTGGGGACCATCATCATCATCGTGAAGAAGGGGTGAGTGGCTGTCTACGTCACCAACTGGACTGAGATGGGTTAGACCTTTTAACAGTTATGGTCTCTGCTCTTTTTGTACCTGTGCGGTGGGTAATCCATCACTTTCCCACTTGGCAGCTAGGCTCCACTGAATACAGTGTCTGGCAATGAGAGTAAATTACAGCCAGCGTTCGAAGAATGTTGGAGCATTAATCCTAAACACTGCCACCTCTGCCTTGTCTAGGTTTTTGTGTTCATTTCTTCTTTTAATTTCGAGGATTTCATGTGGGACCCAGCACATTAACAAGCAGCATCGCTCACACTGGGAGCTTTCCACTTGCAAATTACGTCTGTAGTCACTCGCACCTGCAGTGTAGTCTTTCGCTTGCTGCGTGATGGTGGAACACTCATCTGAGTGTGAAAAATTTCATCAAGGGGCACGTTATTCCATTGCCCACTCAATTACATGAGGCGAGCAGCTGTGAGGTGCCAGTGGATGGCCTGGTAATTGGTTAGGAAGGTTGTTTTTGCTTATTTTTCCTGGAGGGGGCTGTAGAATTCCTCTGCCTCAGGAGTTCTCTCATTGAAACGAGGATGATTGAATAGGGAGTGTGTAAAAGGAAGCAGTGACTGATAAGATTCAGCAGGCCAATCTAGCAGGCACATTAGGAACCCAACCGGCATGAATGGGCAACAGGAGCAGACATATTTATATTCAGCCAAAAGATTACGCCCTTCTGCATGTACAGTCACTGTGTATGCTATAATTGGGTGAAAAATTAGCTTTACACCACCACGTACACACACATGCACACACACACACACACACACACACTGGGGATCAGAGTTTGCTCTGAACAGATTTTTTATATTAACCTTTAATATTACCCAAGAGTCAAAGTCTTCCATTGATTCAAAAATGGAGTTGGAATTTACACATAGCTCTAAAGTTTGAATCAAGCCTCCTTCACAACACATCTCAAGCCAATACTTAGACAACTTCTCGTTTTCTCAATGTGTTTTTTAAAAGGATCAAGTCATTTCCCTGCTGCTCTGTGTCTGTCCCGCATGGGCCTCTTACTGACTGACTCAAATTAAGCTTGCTTGGCTTCATGGCTCGAGAGAGGATGTCTGATAAAGCTGCTGGCCGCAGCAATGCAACATAATTCTTTTTCCTGACGTTAAAACACACTGAATAGTTGAACAGATCACTGGACTTCAGTTAATGGCAGTTTCTTCAGTATTGGTGACACTTAAAAAAAAACCAAAACGAATAAGATGTCCCACGCCACCGATCTGTTAAAACCTTTAGGATGAGAGATGTCCAGCACTCATTCTATGCATTTCACTATATACATCCAGCCGCCTGAGTTACACTCCACACTTCCTTTGGTTGCACAATGATGATTTTTGAGTGCGTGTGTAGGGGAAGTTGCTGGCTTGAGTGAGGATTTGGGAATGACCGTAGGCAGCTTAGTGTTGTAATGACTCACATGATGCTGAATATGCTTTAGTTGTTGGGCTAGTTGTGACATTTTCTTTACCTGCTTAAATCAAGGTAAAATACACAGAAGCGATAATTTTTTTGGGAGATCCCTTGCGCTAAAATCATTAAGCAACCACAAACCATTAACTATTACCTCTAAGGTTGGACTCAACTGAGTTCTGGACATACATCTAGTCTCAAACAGTGACTCCCATCCAGGGTGGGTGCTAGAGAGGGTAGTTTAGGTAGTTTTGGGCCTAAATACCAGAGAGAGTGTGAATATGTATAAAATAACACTGATTATGATCGGAGGTCTGGGTGAAACATTAATGGCATCAAACAACTGCCTTTAACATCTGTGTTTATGGAATTTGTTTATTTTAAAGAACAATGCACATAAAGTGTGGTAGACCCGCTTACAGATTCCTTCTGTTTTTGCTTATTTTGTCACACTTAAAAGTTTAAATCATCAAACATGTTTTAATACCAGAGAAAGATCTTAAAAAGTGACATTTCAAACCGCTTTACTCCAGAGTGCAGCAATCACCTCTCCTCTTGCCTGAGAACAGGCCTAATCGTCGTAATCTTTGAAATTTATTACAGTTACACCTTTCTATGGATTTTGTAGTTGCTCTACATTAGTTATAGTGTAGTTGCTGTGACAGAGTCATTAGTTGCAATTTTACTGCTGAAAATTACTGCTTTTTTTCTGCAATGTAAGCGTCTCTGTCATTTTTATCTGCTGAGCGGCAGCTTGGTAAACATTGCTGCAGCGGCAGGAGTTTTTGCTCAGTGTCTACTGATGTTGTGGACCTGTTCCACAGTGGTGTCACTCACATCACTGAAGATCAGTGTTCACGGTTCAACAACAAGAAAGAGACTGGGCAAAAATGCCATCCATGGGAGGCTTCCAAAGCCAAAACCCCTCAATACCAAACATATCACATCCGTCTCACAGTGGCCAAAAAACATCTTGATGATCCCCAGAACCTGTGAAAAAAAATTCTGTGGACTGACAAGGCAAAAAAAAAACAAAAAAAAACCGGACGTGTGGCGTAAAACTAACAGCATTTTAAATAAGAACACCATACACACAGTCAACTATTCTGATGGTAGTGTGATGGTCTGGGGCTGCTTTGCTGCTTCAGGACCTGCTGGACATCTCATTAATGGTGGAGCAATTAATTCTGCCACCTACCAGAAGAACCTGAAATGGATTGTCCAGGCCTTTGGTGTGATATGACTTTAGTGTCTGCAAGAAGATGCTGCTTCTCTTCTATACGTCTGCTGTGGAGAGTGCAGTCGCTTCTGCTTTAATGCAGACTGGAGATCATCCCTGCCCACAGTCATCAGCATCTATAATGGCTCTTCAGAATATCGTGTGTAGTTTTAGATATTACAACATTTAACACACACAAACACACCTACACAGGAAAAGAAAAAAAAATCATCTTAACATGACCAGAACCAGAAAATATAGCAGTACTCAAAATGCTCAAGACTCCACAAATCAGATCCAAGGATACAGAAGAGAACAAGGCTTTAGACTGAATAATCATGACAAATAAATAAATAATCAGATGTGCAGGAAAAAAAATGAAGTAAAAAAAACAGAATAAAATCAGACTCTGGTAAAAGAACAAATAGAACATGACAAAAAAAACTTAAAATCCAATTGCAGTCCATTGAGAGTGCCTGTCTCATTTCAGCTTGTGCCTTCCATTTACAACAGTAGCAACAAGGCTGTTTTTAAAACCTCTCCATCCAGAGGGCAGGAGCTGAAACTCTCTGTGAAGGAGATTGGAATTGTAGTATAAAACAAAAGAGACCATCCACTTTACCTGCCTGCTGTACAGGAATGGGACTGATTATTGGGACTCTCCAACCAGTCTGGAAAATACTTTAACTATCTCCTGGAGGGAAGAAAAGGATAAAACCGATCCAATAAAAGAGGATCATTATGTATGGGTCTATAGTAAAATGGCTGAGTTTCCTTAGACAGAATAGGCGCTGATTAGCCTTTTTGCAAATGGCCTCACAGTTAGGTTTAATGTTCAATTTATCGACGGTACCAAAATATGTTGGGAATGCACACTCTCAATAGCATGACGTTTAATCAAAGTGACTTATTGCTTGTGAGGTTTCCTCCTAAAATCAATGATCATGTCTCTGGTCTTATCAGTGCTCAGTTGAAGGGAATACTCCTTACACCATGAAATGAGGTCATCAGTCACCAGACTGTGGCTGCTTTCATTCTCCTGGAGGAGACTAACAACAACAGAATTGTCTGCATATCTTATTATAAATCTGTTGTCATTTCTGCTCTGACACACGTTAGTAGGCAGAATAAAAAGTAGAGGTGACAGCACACAGCCCTGAGGTGGCCCAGAGGAAGTATATTTTAAATCTGAGAGACGATTTAATTAACTCTGTCGTGTTAATTAAAAAATCCAGGATCCATCCAGGATCCATCCCACAGAATTTGACCTTAATAAAACAAGCAGCCTTTGAATTAAAATATGTGAGTTGTATTAAAAGCAGAGGAAAAAAAATCAACGAATAAAAGCCTGTCATGTGTCCCATTAAAAGTGTTTAAAAAGCAGGTTCTAGTTGCACCCTTCACACCTATATGAGGTCTGCATGCAAACTGGATGGGATCTAAAAGATCTTAGTCTGCTTTAAAATCTCTTGTTTGATTAACTTTTCAAAAGCTTTCATTAAAACTGAGGTCAGAACAGTTTTAAGACAAGTTTCGACAAAAGATTTCGGGACGGAAACCAAAACAGCATCTTTCCAGAAACCAGGAACATGTTGTGTTTCTGAGACTTATTATAAATATAATAAAACACAGGACTCCGCAAGATGTCACTGAACGGCCACATACATTACATTATCACTTTTACAGTGTGAAAAGCCATTTTAACAGGATAAAGGTGGATGTTAAAATGTTGAGTATCTTTAAGTTCATAAACAGGTTTCAGGATTTCATTGTTAAAAATCCAAATATCACGTCACATCCACCAGTGAGTTCAAATCCTCACCACATGAGTCTTTAATAATGTCCCAATCAGTACACTTAAAACATTCCTTCAAAGTGAGGACTGATTCCTCAGCCCAGACTTTTATATCCTTGGTCTAAGGCTTGTCTCCTTCAGAACAGTTTTATAAGTGGGCAGCAGATGCACACAGTTATGGCCAGCGGAGCCCAAAGGAGGGAGTGGGACAGCTTTATAAGCTTCCTTCACCCAACCGTAGCATAGATCTAGTGTCTTCTCCCGTCTTTTTGTGCAGGAGATAAAAGCCTGACGTGCAGAAACTGTTTCCTTTAAATGAGGACTGAAAACATTTTTGTTTACAGCAGCTTATGATCAAAGAATCTCATTTAGAAACGGTATTCCTGTGTTTAATATCTGTTTCTTTTGTGCAGTGCTTTTAGCCATATGCTTTATTTGCTTTCTGTCTTTCCTTTGATGCCATGAGAAGCACATTGGATTACGTATGAATAGTTGCCTTATGGGCTCCATTGTCACAGAAATCTTATATTTGACTTAAAAACAAATCTCCAGGTTCTGATGTAGGTAGCCTAAATGGAAAATCACTCAAGTCAGCTGGTTGATTTTGTTTTTTGGCCATTTCAGAGAAAATCATCCTAATGTTTTTTTTTTCACACTGACCTTCATCAGAGCATGAATATATAATAGATGAATATATAATATTGTTGTTTGTGGCCAAAGAGATGCTTAATTAAGACGATATTTTTAATTTGAATATAGCACATAAAATAAATGGTATTTAGTATGCAAATGAGAAAAAATTGTCATAACTAGGTTTAACTCCAACCTCTGGGTGGGGCTTCCAATGCAGTTTTTACTTCTGTGTGAAGTATCCATTAATCGGTTTGAGAGGGAAACATACGCCACCTTGACTGGATTAGGATCGGTTTGATGTGAATTCACTGTATCATTCTACAATAAAATCCTCAAAGTGTCTGATGCTGGTAAGAAACTAGCTATTCTAAAAACTGTTACTTTGAACTGCTTTTTTATTTTTGTTTTTGATGCCTGAAATTGTGGCCTCTGATAGTTTGACTCCACTATAGGAAGTTTTTCTCCAAGATCACATCATTTTGACTGTTCACAACTATTCCACACATCCCTGCTTCAGAAACAACAGAACTATCTCTCCAATACCCTGACTCATAATACTGGGAACATTCAAGCAAACTCTTCATTTCTTTTTTTTGATGCCCATCTGGATGAACCATAATCACCTCTCTTTTGTTTTCTCCTCACTCTGTCTCTCTCCTTCATGCTAATCAGAAGGGACTTCTATTCTTACCCTTACTACCCGTAAGTTACTTCTCTCACCCCTTGCTTTCCATCTTCCCTCTGATTGTCCTCTGTAGCCCCTGGAGTACTAGAGAGGAAATAAGTATTTCTGCACCACCACCACCCCCACCCCCCCCCCCCCACCCCCCCCAAACCTATGCTATTGTACACACCACCTCTACCTTCTCCCTCCTCTCGCTTTACCTCCTTCCAAACCCACAGACCGTTTCTTGCTATCTCATCTCACTCTGCCCCCTACATATAACTTCAATCTTTCCTCCCCTTATACATCCCCCCTACTACAATTTGTCATCTCCCACCAGCCCACCTCTCCTGTCCTCCCTTATCTCCTTTGCCTGTCTTACACTCAATCTTCTTTTCCTTCTTTGCTGGCCTCTTTCTGCTACTTCTCTCTGTCCTCCCACCTTTCTGTGTGGGTCTCTGCAGTAGGAAGAAAGTGGCCATAAACAAGGCGGCCATGTCCTACAGGCAGGAGAAGAGTCGCAAGCTGAGCCCTCTGGACTGCAGCATGACTGAGCAGAGCACCCTCCAGCAGGACGAGAGGCTAGCTCACTCCTTCATGGACGCCCATGGCTGCAACGCTCGAAGTAAGACAGCATGGAACATATGGCCACTCTTGAGAAATTGTCTGGAGACAAAGCAGCTCCCTCCTTCCTGACCTTCAGCTTTATTTACTTCCAAACATGTATGCAATCTGTTCTGCCAGAACACATGCTGGTCTCAACAGAGAAGTCTCTTGCCTGTTTGAATATTCTGCAGCGCCACTCACCCTTTACTCCAGAAATGCTGACTTCCCTCTCCTTCATGGACCCCCTTGATTTATTTGCATGAATATAAAAATAACTGAAATGTATACAAGAAAATAAAAACAACTGGACAGAGTGTGTGCAGTATGAGTTGAGCTGTGCGTGTTTGTGTTCCCAGACGAGCAGCGGAGCTCCGTCAACGAATCCAGCAGCTTACTGGGAGGCTCACCACAGCGTCACTGTCGGAGGAAGACTTCGCCTTATCACACGGGTCAACTCCACCCAGCAGTAAGGGTGGCCGACCTCCTTCAGCACATCAACCAGATGAAGACATCTGAGGGATACGGCTTTAAGCAAGAGTACGAGGTGAGGCAGGAGGCAAGAGGCGAAAATATGCCTTAGAACTCAATCTAAGCGTCAAGAGATGTGCATAAAATAATGCCCAAAAAGCTCATTTTAAGGCTATGTAGAGGTGAACTGTCTTATTTAAAATCGATACAGTGCAAATCTGAACATTGCAGTGTGCATTTGTTTTTATCCACCCTAAGTCAATACTTACCTTTTTTATTTACCTTTAATTCATTGTCTGAATGTGTGTATGAATGGGTGGATGACTGAATGTAGTGTGAAGCGCTTTGGGGTCTCTGGGGACTTGATAAAGTGCTTACAAGTGCAGGCCATTTACCAGTTAACTGTAACTGCAGCTGCATGTCATTCCGGGTGTGTCTCCACCAGCTTTGAACTTCAGTTCTTGGAACTGGCGGCACTTACAAGTTTAAAGCATGAGAGTCCTATATAGAGTTTTTCAGTGTGTGACTGTGAAAGAGATAAAAGTGTCTTGTAGTAGAAATGGGTGATAAAATACAGGGGTTGGACAATGAAACTGAAACACCTGTCATTTTAGTGTGGGAGTTTTCATGGCTAAATTGGACCAGCCTGGTAGCCAGTCTTCATTGATTGCACATTGCACCAGTTAGAGCAGAGTGTGAAGGGTTCAATTAAGCAGGTAAGACACGTTTTGCTCAAATATTGAAATGCACACAACATTATGGTGACATACCAAAGTTCAAAAGAGGACAATTTGTGGTGTGCACGTCTTGCTGGCGCATCTGTGACAAGACGGCAAGTCTTTTGTGATGTATCAAGAACCACGGTATCCAGGGTAATGTCAGCATACCACCAAGAAGGACGAACCCATCCAACAGGATTAACTGTGGAACGCAATAGGAAGCTGTCTGAAAGGGATGTTCGGGTGCTAACCCGATTGTATCCAAAAAACATAAAACCACGGCTGCCAAATCACGCGAAGAATTAAATGTGTACCTCAACTGTCCTGTTTCCTCCACCAGAACTGTCCGTCGGGTGATCCACAGGGTCAATATACACGAGCCGGGCTGCTATAGCCAAACCTTTGGTCACTCATGCCAATGCAAACGTCGGTTTCAATGGTGTGCAAGGAGCGCAAATCTTGGGCTGTGGACAATGTGAAACATGTATTGTTTCTCTGATGAGTCCACCTTTACTGTTTTCCCCACATCCCGGAGAGTTACGGTGTGGAGAAGCCCAAAGAAGCGTACCACCCAGACTGTTTGGGCATGCCCAGAGTGATGCATGGGGGTTGGATCAGTGATGGGTTTGGCTGCCATATCATGGCATTCCCTTGGCCCAATACTTGTGCTAGGAGGGCGGCATCACTGCCAGGACTACCGAAACAATTCTTGAGGACCATTGTGCATCCAATGGTTCAAACATTGTATCCTGAAGGCGGTGCTTGTGATCAGGATGATAATGCACCAATACACAAGCAAGACTGTTGAAGATTGGTTTGATGACATTGAAAGTGAAGTTGAACATCTCCCATGGGCCTGCACAGTCACCAGATCTAATTTATTGCCACTTTGGGGTTGTTTTGGAGGAGCGAGTCAGGGAAACGTTTTTCACCTCCACCAGTATCACGTAGTGACCTGGCCACTATCCTGCCAAGAAGAATGGCTTAAAATCCCTCTGACCACTGTGCAGGACTTGTATATGTCATTCCCAAGAAGAATTGACGCTGTGTTGGCCGCAAAAGGAGACCCTACACCATATTAATAAATTATTGTGGTCTAAAACCAGGTGTTTCAGTTTCATTGTCCAACCCCTGTATGTGACATACTTCTCAAGAAGAGAAGCACCACAAATGTCAAAGTCCATTTGAAAAGTGTGCACAAGAGGGCTAACTGTGAGTACCTTCACAATAGCCTCTTGGAGTAGCTTCCCGGAAATAGAAGCCACTTCCTGACCAGGTAGCTCCGGAAAGGAAGCAACCATAGTGGAGTGCTTCTTCACTATCAACCAGACTGCTGGCCAGTTGATACACAGAAACACCGCAAGCAAGAGGATGCGTTGGTAAATATGTTTATTGAGACTGGGATGTCCACACCACTATGTGACTGAAATTAAGTTTGCATTATATTGTGTAGAATTAGATTAGTTAATATTATTATGTTCACGTGTGTCCTTAGTCTATGGACTATTTTCAGCAGCTGCAGTATTACAGACATTTTGCACTTAAGGCTGCTGTCTAGTGAACTGACTTTTGTGGATAGTAGGTTGTTAAACAGTAATTGAATATATATTTTTTGTCTTTATTACCCAATACACATATACATAATTACATAAATATGGTACTCTGACCCTTTTGAATGCTGCACCGAAAAATTACCCCAAGTATGAAAAAACTAGTAGTAGAACTAAACTAAACTAAACAAATAACAACTATTATAAAAGCAAACCCACACTAAAACTAACTCAATTAGAGAAAAAAAGTCACAACGAAATTAAACTATAATGAAAAACCCAAAACCGTTATAACCCTGGTCTCCATCCCAATCTAAAGTTATTTGCATCTTCAAGTTTTTTATTAATGTGAATGCATGGTGTTCTTTCAACGAGACTCATTGAAGTTTCTCTGTATGTCATACATGGGATGACAATAAAGCATCTTTGAATCTTTTGAAGCCAAGTCAAGGTCAACTTAATAATCCCCAAGGGGCAATTTGTTTTGCAGCCAGAGGAGATCAACTTTAAAAAATACAACTGCAACTGACATAATTACAACAATACCAACGAGGTTCAGGATACAAACATAGGCTTCTACAGTTTCTATTGGGCTGATCGAGTCAAATTATTGATGAGGCAGACCCAATTTGGATAAATAAAAATCTATAGCGTTTTATATTGTTCTTTAATACCTTGTGTATGATGATTATCAATGTGGCTCAGCAGGGATAGCTTTGGACTTCCTTGTGATTCTGGTTCAGTAGAGGTTTAGGGTGAGGGAATCAACCCAACGAATAAAAGAAAAAGGTAAAACCGTCTCATTAAAACAGGAGAAAGGTTTTCATTAAAAGACTGTCAACATTAAAACTTCTCAGTTTCTAATAAAAGTACAAACACTGATAAATGTAGCACAGCATTCATATGAGCCTCGAAAGTCAAGCAGTTGTCAATAATTGTACCGAGGTATTTGTAATGTTAAACTTCAACAGCCTGCCCATGGATAAAAACGGAAGGAATTGGTGGAAGCTTCTTTCTAAAATCAGTCAACATTTCTTTGTTTTTGAAATGTTAATTTTCAGAAATGCAGGTACAAGTTGCGGAGAAATAATAAAAAGGGGTGAGCAGAATGTTTTTCCCTGCCCTAATGACCTCAAATTAAATAGGGTCATCAACACTCCTATCTACTCTACAAGCAAACTGTAAACAGACTAAACTGCTCTGAGTTGCACTCGAGATCTCGGGTTTCATAATCCTCTCAAAAGGCTTCATAATGAGAGAGATAAGAGGAACAGGACAAAAATCCTCCCAGGATTCTCTCTAGGATTGCCCTGTATTTAACTCCTTCTGTTTTTTTTGAGTACCTCTGATCAGCTTTCCTGTCCCTGCTGAATAAGAGACTCTCAACGGTATAATCCTGTCAGAACAGTGTTTCACAGTGGGGATGGTGTGTCGGCGAAGTTCAGCATTACTTTTCCACCCCACATCTAGCAAGTAATCCCAAAAGATCCCTTAATGTCTAATGTGACCATACCACTTACTTCCACATGTTTGCTGTCTCCCTTATATGGCTTGTGGCACATGGCAAACATCACTTCTTCTGTTCTTTTCTTCAGTTCTTTCAAAAATAGCTTTCTTTTTTCCACTCTTCCATAAAGCCCATATTTATAGGCTACAACTAATAGTTGGAATGTAAACAGGAGCTGTGGATCTCTGTAGCTCCTCCAGTTACCATGGGTCTCCTGGCTGCTTCCCTGATAAATGCTCTCCCAGCCAGGCCTTTCAGTCTAGGCGGCCGTCGTGTCCTGGTAAGTTTGCAGTTAAACCAGGCTTACAATGACGCAGACTTTAACCATCTGTGAGATAGTTAAAGTCTGGGTCATTGTACGCCTGGTTCATCGTCATAAGGACTTTTTCCACTGTCCTCCCTGTTGAGTTTTTTGGTCTTCATGATGTTTTCAAATTCACTAATGTTATCTAACAAACCTCCGAGGCCTTAGAAAAATAGCTGTTTTTAAAGTCAGATTCCAGAAAAAATGATATGTCAGATTAAATGTAACATTTAAAAATAACTATTAATAAACATACTTTTCATTAAGCCCCCATTTCTATATTGAAAGGTTGTCCATTGTGTTTTTGTCAGCTGAAAGTCACAATTAACAGAAAAATGGTTTAAAAACATCAGTCAGTGTGTAATTAATCCAGATAGTGCAGATAACTTGATGACTAGAGATACTGAAATAAATGAACTTTTCAATAATATTCTAATTTATTGAATATGACTACTAAGATTTTATTACACCTAGGTGGAGTCTATTTAATAATTAGTTAGGAAGGTAATTGGTTGTACTAGATTTTATTTAGAGTTATCATTGTAAAGGTGATAACCAACACTGCACACCATATTTATTTGTAAAAATGTTGAATTCCATTTGTAAATTTCCTCTCACTTTATAGATATGCACTACTTTGTGTTGGTCTATCACAGAAATTCATATCAAAATGCACCAAAGTCTGTGGTTGTAACAAAACGTGAAAAGGTTCAAGGCATAAGAAGACTTTTACTATGCATTGTTTTTACTCACAGTGCTATTAATGGTCTTAGCTGATTTTTCCTGGTTCTAGACAAGAAGAAAATCTTTGTTTGGCCTCAAGTGTTGCAACAGTTTGTTTTGTTTGTGAACATGTTTCAGCATTTTTAGACGGAATACAGTATGCTGGGTCCTTGAAGAGTTCAGCTTGCCAGTTCGCTGGTGAAGACCTTGTGCAGAACCCTGCAGGCTGTTGCATAAGCTCAGAATGCTCAAGAACACTCTGATTTAAATGGCAAAGCAGCTCAAACCTGCATGCAGGATCATCCTTCACTGTATTCTAATAATGCCCGAAAGAAAAAGTAGCAGAAACAATAAGACAACCTCTTCTTTATTCATTTATACACAATCAGAAAAATGAAGTTTCCATCATTTGAATTGGAAGGTTTTTTTTAGATTTTCTGCATTGTGTGGTCCTGTGTAGACTAATTGGACCTTCTATTGTTTTTTATTATTTGAGGCCCCCCAGATCAAACAGTTGTGATAACTCTTTTTCACACCTCCACCTGTAGGGAAGTGAGATGCACTTTTCTGATTCATTAAGCCGTCCCCTGCGAGCACAACAAATTTCTCCCTACCAAAATCAATATATGGGTTGCTTTTTCACTTGGCTCTCCAGCTTCCCATTGCCTGGAGAAATAAACAAGCTGAAGGAGATCAGCGTGTACTCTGCTGTCAGGATTCATAACCCTTATTTCCCACCGGGGCCTGCAGGGTCTTCCATTGATCAGATGTCTGGCGAGGCTTCCTGTTTCGAAGGAGTCACGCCCTTGGTGGGTGAGGATACAGTATTTATTGTGCTTCTGGGGCAAAATTGGGAATTTTAGCAAGTCACTGTCACTCTCAGTGATAATGTCAGCCATCATAGAGGGAGTTTTGGATTTCCTATCATGTAAATCAAACAGCAAATATTTAGATAAAATAAGATATTCAGGATATAAAACTTCGAAGCCAGAAGTCGCAGTTATTGTTATTGATTTTGCTATTTGTTGGGAAACATTCAAGACAGTATACACCCATTACGCATAAAATTATGACCACTAACTAATTACCCCCATCGCTGTACCCATTAGGGGGGTAACAAAATTTAGACAAAGTGAGCTTGTTTTTCCATACATTTGGTCCTCATACTCGCTGTTGCTTTTTTTATGGGAAACTTGTATACCAAACGCGCTCACCCTCAGCCCACAGGTTTTTTTAGATTCAATCGTTAACAGATGCCAATTTTTCTATATTGGCCGCTTTTACCACTAATACTTTTCCTTCTAACTACGGTGCCTTTTCTGGTAAAAAGCTTTTTAATATAATGTACAAAAAGGTGTAGACCAAGCGGGTGTTTCTTTATTCTCTTTATCCTTCTTCCCTTTCCTCATTTTTTTTCTCCTTCTCTCCCCTTTTCCCTTTTTCCCCACCTCTCTCTTTCCCCGTGCTTTTTTTTTTTTCCTTTTTCTTTTTCTGTCTCCTGTCTGTAAAAATTGAAAAACCCCAAAAGCATTTTCTAATAAAGTTTATTTTAAAAATACAAGAGATTTTAAAAAAGCTTTAGCTGTTTGCTCGGCTTGTGAAAGTAAATCTGTTGGGCTTTTCTTGGGCCCTGGGGGCAAAAATTCGAGCTACTCTCCCGGACAGGACTGTAAAAAAACAAATAATATAATAATAACGGGTTTGGGATGGGTGTAAAAGCAAGTTAAAGGTTTTAAATGAACTAATTTTTTAATAATTTAAAAACCCCAAACGGATAAAAAAACAGTCTAAACACAGATCATTTTTCTACAGATACCTCCAATGCGTCTACTTATTGGGATGAAGTAATTGTGTTTTGGGAGTATGTAAAAATTTTTTTTTTTAAAAACAACTGTCCTAAAAAAAACCTGGGATTTTCCTATTCTTTTTTATTATTGAGGGAAAACCTGTTTCTACTTAGTGGGGGGCTTCATTAAATAGTGGCGTTTTTCCAGTTTAAAGTGGGGCCTCTATGTGTAGAGTGCCTTTTCCCCTCCAATTTCATAGTTTTTGGGGCTTTAAAAGTACGACCCTAAAATTCAACTGAGCCAAAACCCCCTTTGGTAATTCCCTTTCTCTTTTAAGGGGGAAACATTGTCTAATGCCACACACAATAAGGAAGTAACACTATGAACAAGACTATCAATTTGTGAAAGGGTAGAAATTAATATGCTGCCATGTGCTGTGTTTTTCTATGATACTCGGGTAATTAAATATGGATCAGATTATTTAAAGGTTGCTAAAGTGTTGTCTGATAAAGATCTTTTATCACATTTTTTTCAGTGGTGGAGTACTTGGTTAAATGAAACTCAAAGGTCAATTAGAAATAGTCAAACAGGAAAGGGTTATGAGAAAATAATGTAATTTGTTCACGCTCAATGCCATATGTCAGCACAAGGTCCAAAGTATGAAGACAGGAGTGAGTAGGTATGCAGATTTTTTAAATCAAAGTCAATGGAATCTGAGATACTATTAAAGGCTACACTTAGACTGTCATTTTCAGTGTCAACATGAATGTTAAAATCCCCCACAATATTTAACACTAAATCAGATAAGAAATCTCAGAATTCATGTTAAAATTGAGAGCATAGGCCTTGTGGATGATATAAAACAACAAACAGAAGTCGTTTTAGTGCTTTGCAATTTTGATGAGGAAAACTATGGGTTTGATATTCAATAGAATTGTAGCTTTTAATTGGCCTAGGATTAATCAACAAATCTGATAGAAAGATGGTTGCTACTCCTCCTCACCTAGTATTTTGAGGAACGAAAATTTTAAATAATTAGATGGAGTTGATTCATCTATACTAACATAATCCTGCTGCACCCAGGTTTCTGGAAGACAAAATAAATCTGATTGTCACAAATCAAGTCATTAACTAAATTTTTGAAGAATCAGATTTTATTCTCAATAAACCATGTTTAACATAAATTGTTTTATTTTTCTGTTCATTCACAGTCGTATTTTTAATTCATTTGATTTTAGCCATGGCCAAGACACTGTCTTAATGGGGTAATGTCTGTGTAATAGCACCGCGGCTGCAGAGAGTTGTGCTAAACTATGACCCCGCTTCCTGGGCTGGACCCTGGGTTGTCAGCCTTTTGGAGAACTAATAAATTCGGCCACATTTCTAGAAAAAAAGAGCTGCTCCATCCAAAGTGGGATGAATGCTGTCTCTCCAGACCAGACTAGCTTTTTCCCAAAATGTTCGCCAATTTAACAATGTAGCCCACATCGTTTTCAGGACACCACCTAGATAGCCAACGGTTGAATGACAGCATGCGGCTAAACATGGCGTCACTGGTCAGATCAAGGAGGGGACCAGAGAAAATGATGGACTCCAACGTTGTTTTGGAAAACTTATACACTGAAGCATCACTTATTTTAGTGACCTCTAACTGGCGTAACTGGGTGTCATTTCTGCCAGCATGAATAAGTCTTACTGTATTTACGCTTATCCTTAGCCAACAGTTACAGGTAGTATTTGTTGTCACCCATTCTGACCCCTGGCAAATGGTCGCTGGTGTTTAATTTATTTCTATAGCACATTTTTGCAACAAGACCAATCAAAGTGCTTTACATTCTACCCACGCTGGCAAAGGTTGCTCTGCTACCTGCTGGTTTTTCAACAGCGCAGGTCCGTGCCTCCAATTCCGACACCCTCGCCTCCAGAAGTACGACAATACTGCATTTATTACATGTACCATTATCACTAAAGGAGGTGGAGGAGTAACTAAACATCTTACACACAGAGTAGGAAAAAGAGTTTCCAAATGTAAAGTGCAGCAATGAACAAAAGGGGTTTTAAGTATTCGGAAAGAAAAAAAATGAGGACTAAATTCTTTTCCAGTTTTAAATAACTGATTTTAGTTGTTTTAATCAGCGGGGACCGGTATTAGGTGGAACTTAGGTGTTACACTCAGGCTCACTGACTCAAAAAACCATCTCAACTTGGGGAGTGACTCACAATTAATCAGTAAAAAGAAAAAATTTCCCATCACTACTCCGAAATGTCACAATATAGAGAATTTAAATGAAGTCCATAAAGTCTGAAACACCAAACAGATCCATGAGTGCAACAACAAAAACAAGAGGTGGCGTAATACGCCCTACCCACAATACAAAAAATTATTCCAAGATAGAGAACAATTCTAAAACAAAATTACATTTCCATTGTACTGTTGTCGCATTCTGTGCCAATTCTAGCTTATTTTTGTATGTTTAACTGGAAAATGTTGATTTTTAAGTTTAGTAAAACAATAAAAGATGAAGTATTAACTGTGTACGTTGACTTCTGGAATTTTTCTCATATTAGCTTGCTTCATCCAGCTCTCAGGTTGTTCTTGTTAGGCACCTCCTGCTTCAGGGGTATCAGCTTGCTGCAGATATTCTTACCCATAAAGCAGGGAGATCAGATAAAGGGGTTGAATGCAAAAGAATATGACACAGCCTAAATCATGACCATGCAAGTGCCAAGCTTTAAACATTTTGGTTTTATCTTGTGCTGTTCATCTTACACTTTTATTATCAATTTAGTTTAATGACTCATATTGCGGTGGCAGCAGATTCTATAGTGTAGCAGAAGCCAGTATACTGTAAACATCTGTCACGAAGGTTGCAGTTTACCACCGATGTGTTACAGAACAACGGGTTCTTTAACCAGTGAGCTTGTCTCTACATGTGGAATAAGGGCGAATGCAGTCCTAGCCCCTCTATGATGTGTTGTGGCAGATGTCTGCTGATGACTTGGCAAGAGGCTCTAATTCGGAAGTTAATCAGACCTTGGGGTAACAGTTGAGAATACATTAGCAGAGTCCTTCTTTTTGTGACTTTCAAGGTGCTCCAAGGACACATCATGTTGAGTTTGTTGCTACATTTATCAGTTTTTTCCTCTGAAACCTAAGCCAAAAGAAAATATAGGGTGACTAAAGGCACAGTTCCAGAACTTTTTCTCAGATGGGTTTTTCATGACACACATCTGAAACTCAAGTCAAGCAGCAACAAGGCACTCAAAGCGCTGAACATGAGGAAAAACATTACAATGTTACAGAAAATCAAACACAGAAAAACAAATCAAATGACATTAATAATCCTTGGGAGTTTACTGGTAAAAGCTGGTTCTAATCCAATCTTTCTAATAGAGGTAATTAGCTCATTAAGTCCTCTGTTGTAAGGAATTCATCCTGTGCTAGAAGAAAAATGATATTAATCCTTGAGGTCGCTGGTATGAGGCAGTTGTGGTCCCATCATTCAAATAGTAACAGTCATGGGCACTCACTGAAGTCTAAGTAAAGTAGCTGGGTCCAAACTTTTCAATTACTAATAATATTTGGCTTTCGCTGGTAATCCTGAGAAATCTGAAAATCTATGAAAGGTAAGCAAATCACAAATTTAGGTAAAGTAAGGTAGGAGGAGAAGAAAAATCATATTTCAAACTCTATTCTTAGCAGAATAGTCTGAAGTAGTACAAAAAACCTCAGCAGGGGTAAGCAACACACACATAAGTAAAGATTTAGCAAGGGTACGGTTGAATCTTTAGGGTGCGAATATATAAGTCTGAGTGTGTTTGCAAGAATTAGACTGTCAACACTGTTAGAAGCGCCATTGTCCTTGAGAAGAGAGGTGGAAGTTTTATCAATCGGCCGCATAGTCCTATCAGCACACAGCTGGTAGGGGAGTGCTGGGGAAGAGCGTCGTGTTTATATAACGTCCAGGAGATATTTTGTCGATAGCCAGTTAGCAGAAATTGCCAAGGCCACATTGGGGAGCCAGATTTAGAAAAACAATCAATGTTGTGGTTCAGGCAGTTGTGAATTTCCAACTACCTTAAGAGTTTTTCTGGTATGTCTCAATTGCAAATCCAAATAGCCTAAGTTCTGGGACTTTCCGCAGATCTGGAGCGTACAACTTCTCCAAGAATATATCCTTTAATCTCCGAGTCCAACCACTGCTAGGCTGTGTCCAGCTTGCGATTCTGCTCTCTTAACATTACAGTCTGAGTGTGATCACTCTCCAGACTCCATCCAACATCACAGGTAGCTTTGGAATGCTTTGAACAGCCTCCCACGTTTTGCGAATCACTCGATAAGCCATGTAACCACCAACTCCAAAAAGCAGAAATCCTGTTTTCACAAGTCCAAATATGTACACATTTTCTACATCCTCAACCGACATCGTAGTCAGGCACACAATCTTCCACTGCTGCCAAGAATCCATTGTGTATCTAGAGAAGAACGTTCCATCTGGCCAATGGTGTCTCCTTTACCCTGTCTTCCCGTTGAAAAAATTTGACCAATTACGTTGAGAGACCAGCTGACCACATCCATAATTTACAAGTTTGCAGGATATGCAAAACGAGGCTCTGAGAAAATTACAGACAAAAAGCAGAAGCAGGGATCAGCAGGGAGGGAGGGAGAGAAAACGCGTGTGTCTTCCACAGAGGGCAAGAGAAAAACAAAAGCGGTGGGCAACAGTCTATTAGCAGCAACACTAACGGCCTTTGTCACACTGTAATTTCAATTGTAAATTTTGATTTTGCAGAGTTTTTTCGATGGCTGGGATGCTACTAAAAAGAAAGACAAGACCAAAGGACGACACGACAGCCTGCTCAGCCGTGAGTATTTCTGCACGATTGACTAGAAGCTCACGAAGCTCTGGCCCTTGCCCAGGCAGACTCTATTTCACCTTCAAATTATTAACATTTAAAGAAAATGGGTTCATAATTTACAAGTTCACTCTTTGTAGTGCAGCCTTTGCAAAAAAAGGAAAATGGAAATAAAAGGGTTTCATTAAGGTTTGAATAAATAAAATTGATTGATTAATGAATATGTATTATTTGACTACTGCTTTTGGGTTGATTATTCATAAATGTTAATTTCTTTAATGGTTTTTGCCATTCATAATGGATGTGCACTAAAGTCTGAGCTAAAATCTTTTTTTTTTATTTACTTCAGGGAT
Organism: Crenichthys baileyi; assembly: GCA_036173005.1. NCBI lineage: Eukaryota > Metazoa > Chordata > Actinopteri > Cyprinodontiformes > Goodeidae > Crenichthys > Crenichthys baileyi. Next base: position 44,415 of record JAHHUM010003074.1, read on the forward strand.
TCTGTGTGGCCTTAAAATGTTCAAAAATGCGGTCAAGTTCAGCTTACTAAGCTAATATTATCTGTTTAGGGAAACCCAGCCACTTGCATTGAGTCACTGACTTACGTTTCGTTTACTCCTTGTGAACGAACCTGTGGCGACAGTGGACCATTAATTGCTTTAGGTTTTTTATGTTTCCAGTAAGCCTTCATTCTGGGCTTGCATGTGTTAACAGCGCAAAGACACGACTACCTTTTAACTGGAAGAAACATCCAGCAGAATCTGGCTTAGTGCGAGCAATAGACACAGGTTACACACACAGAGAAGAACCATGTGAAGCACAAAAGAGGTTCCAAACATTAAGTACCAGCAGCTCTAGACAATTTTAATGTGCTTACAATTCAGAAAAAAATTGAAAAAAGTCACAGTAAAGAGAAATTAGATCAAGTTGAACAACAGCAAACATTTTGACCGACCAACAGCTGGAGCAGAGTGTTTTTATATGGTCTCAATATAACTGGATGCAAATCTTTAAAAAAGAAACTGCTTAGTCAATCACTTAACCTGGATGGCATTAAATTGACCTCCGGTAATAAAGTAAAAAACCTTGGTGTTATTTTTGACCAGGACATTTCATTTAAATCCCATATTAAACAGGTTTCTAGGATTTCCTTCTTTTCCCTCCAGAACATTGCCAAAATTAGAAATATCCTGTCCAGGATTGACGCTGAAAAACTAGTCCATGCATTTATTACTTCAAGGCTGGACTATTGTAATTATTTAATATCAGGATGTCCACAAAATGCAGTTAAAAACCTTCAGCTGATTCAAAATGCTGCAGCAAGAGTTCTGATGAAAATTAAAAAGAGAAATCATATTTCCCCTACTTTAGCTTCCCTTCATTGGCTCCCTGTTAAATCCAGAATAGAATTTAAAATTCTCCTCCTCACATATAAAGCCCTTAATGATCTAGCTCCATCATACATCAGAGATCTGATTGTTCCATATATTCCTAACAGAGCACTTCGTTCTCAGACTGCAGGTTTACTGGTGGTTCCTAGAGTCTCTAGAAGTGGAATGGGAGGCAGATCCTTTAGTTATCAGGCTCCTCTCCTGTGGAACCAGCTCCCAGTTTTAGTCCGTGAGGCAGACACCCTGTCTACTTTTAAGGCTAGGCTTAAAACTTTCCTTTTTGATAAAGCTTATAGTTAGAGTGGCTTAGGTTATCCTGAGCTATCTTCCTTATTTTTACCTCCGTCTTCTTTCCTCCCTGTTGGATGGAGTAAGGGGGAGTCAGGATTAGCCTAAACCGGCTCAGTTATGGTTGAGGTGCAAACACACCCTATATTTCTGCTACCTGGAGGACCCCTTCTATTTCCCAATAGTTATAATCAGTCTGACAGAGAGAGGTATCCCAATCGTTGTGGTTTTTAGTATAACAATGGCCATCAGTGGGCTCTAGATGGACAAACTGTTTACTTTTAAGGCTAGGCTTAAAACTTTCCTTTTTGATAAAGCTTATAGTTAGCTCAGGATAACCTAAGCCACTCTAACTCTGTAGTTATGCTGCTATAGGCTTAGGCTGCTGGAGGACATAATGACCACTTTCACCCTCTTCGCTACATTCTCACACTACTCTCCAATTTTGCATTATTTGCTGTTATTTCAGCTTTTAACTTTGTTCTCTCTCTTTTCTCTTCCTAGAAGCTACACCTGGCCTGACTCTGTGTCTACCTGTGACACCTTTCTGGAGAGGGGCATCGTCCAAGTTTCCACTGGCAACAACTTAATGCTCACCCTCTACCGATGATCCACATGGCCCTGTCTTTCAGTGTTTAACCCTTTCTCTCTCCTAGACATAGCTACTGACTTAGCTTTTACTGTAACTAACTCTATGTGCTCTCTTCACACTCTAACCTTGAAAACTGGCTCAGAGTTTATCTGTTCTTTCTTTCTAGGTGAAACGACTAAAGGAGCTACATCCATTAACATTTACTTTTCCTTCCCATAGAAAGTACTCCTGGATCAGTGCTTCTTTGTTCTCTTTGTGTCTCTGCTCTGTTCTCTCTAACCCCCAGTCGGTCGTGGCAGATGGCCGCTCACGCTGAGCCTGGTTGTGCTGGAGGTTTCTTCCTGTTAAAAGGGAGTTTTTCCTCTCCACTGTCTCTACATGCATGCTCAGTATGAGGGATTGCTGCAAAGTCAAAGCCAGTGACTGTCCACTGTCGCTACATGCTCATCTGGGAGGAGGGAAAGCTGCAAGTCGCTGACTCGATGCAATCTGCTGGGTTTCCTTAGATAGAAAAACTTTTTATCCAATTTGAATAAATAACTGAATCTGACTGCACTGTTTAATGATTAGGATTAATTGGAATGTATGTACCTGACTTTTGTGAAGTGCCTTGAGACGACATGTGTTGTGAATTGGCGCTATATAAATAAACTGAATTGAATTGAAATGTAAAACTATAGTAAATTATATAAGGCTGAATTAACTAGAAAGCCATATAAAAATACACAATTAATTTAAAATAAAAAAGTAATATTTGCATTTGGTGTAATAATTGACTGTTTTTCTTCATTCTAGCTGATCGTCATCGAGTCAAGCTCCACTCTCTGCTGGCAGACCCCAGCTCGGATTATGTCAATGCAAACTACATAGACGTAAGAAGAATTTTAACTTTAAATGTTTCTCCTGCTTTACCCCTTCATTCTTTATCTCTGTTTTTACTTTGTTAGGGTTCACCTACTGCTTTACCGGTCACCAAACACCTCCACATGCTGTTAGTCTCAACCATCCCATAATGGCTACACCCACAACATAGCAGTATATTTCTGTGTGCCAGTATATGTGGGCTTTTTGGTCAGATTTTATCACAGAAAGTCTAAACATCCTACAGGTGCCTGTGGGCTCTTGTAGGATGCAGCAGGTCTCATGACTCACCTTACTGCTTTTGCAAAAGGCCTGAGTACAGCTCCACTGAGGCTTTCATCTGCTTTGAGATACAGTGATCTCGCCTACAGTTCAGCTGAAGCAAGTGTCTCAAACAGCCTCTTCGTTGCCAGCAGCAGGTTGCACTCTCAATAGATCCAATCTGAAACCTTTGCATGACAAGAACTATCTGAAAACCTGAAAGCAACTCAATATTGTTCCCCCTGTTTCAGACTGAGGGTGCTGAAGTATTAGCAGTTTTTTATCACTTAATGCTGTTTTCAAATTGTTTGTCAAACGGAAGAAAATGGAAAGTAGGCAGAAGATGCCAGGGAAATCCCACCGTGTTTAGTGTGGCCACTTTATCCCCTTAAGTGCTCTGTAAATGCTCCATTAGAATGAAAGCTTTAAGGATCTTTATGTAATTAATTGGCCATCAATAGCACCATACATTACTGCTGCCAAACGGTTCCAATTTATGCACAGAAGAGAGCAAGGCTGGAATACACTGGTATGCTGTCTTCTCTGCTCATTCATAACCAAAGGTAACATTTCTGTGAGAAAATGTGTTTACTAATGAAACACAGACGTGATGCAAACCATTCACTGCCAGGTTGTTTTGTCGTGCTGAGAATGAGAAGAAAGTCACCTTGATGGGGTGTAGGAAATAAAGTTGGGAGCCAGCTGAGCCAACCAGTCGGGAGGTTTTTCCAAATACCCTCAGAGGACAGCTCCTGTTTTCTTATTTAACACTGGTTCTATTCACACAATGCTAAAAAGAAGCCAATTTAGTGGGTTTGGTTTTGTTAAGATCTTTATGCCAATTTTCCTAAATTATAAACCGTAATATCCAAGCAAAGTCAGGTCTTCTCCAGCACCACATTTATTCACAACAGTCAGCTTAAGCTCTGGTAAATGATAAACATGATTTAAATTTTTCTCTAAGTGGAATTTATGCACAGTCATGGCCAAATGTTCTGCTGGTGAGAGAAATGTATTTTGCATACCAGTCCTTGCATGAATTAGCATGAATTATAACATCACTCAAACTAACCTTATACTGAAACAGGTCCTTTTGAGTTTCCACACATCTAATATTTCCTTTTTTCTTGAGCTCTATTAGTTGAAAATCCTCAACGTTATGTTCAGCTACTTCTCAGTATTCTTATCTTCCTCAGCAACTATTTTAAGTAATGTACTTTAGACTTTCCTAAACAAAGACGCCAACTGTAACTTAGTCAGTTGAACTAATCTTCCAAAGAATATTGTTTTTGTTAAAAAAAATTGTAAGTTACACTCTAATAACAGTATTTTTTTCTGAAAACAGATGCTGTTAAATGTTTTTCCAGAACAATAATATACTGGTAAAAATGGCAACAAAAATATAGCCAGTAGTGCTAGATGTCTTGAATGGACAGATGGTCGCCTGTTAAACCTAATAACTGGCTGTGGTAGTGACAGAAGGGCTTTTCTACATCACTGTGGAGGAATTTAGGTTCACTCCTTTTTGGTTTTTTTTCAGCCACATTGGAGGGTATTTTTCTGCATAAACAACCTGTTAAGGTTATGTAGCAGCATCTCAATTGGATTTAAGTCCAGACTGGGCCACTCCAAAATCTTTCTTGTGAGCCATTCAGAGGTGGACCTGCTGGATCATTGTCATGCTGCATAATTTAAGTTGAGCTTAAGGTCTCAAAGTGATGTCTATACATTGTCCTTCAAGATTCTAGAGATTTTTGTAGATTTTATGGTTCCATCAATTATAGCAAGTCGTCCAGTTTCTGAAGACATAAAACAACCCTAGACCATCACACGCATATGAGACCTGCAGTGCTTTTATATATTATGTTTTTTTTGTGACCTTCTAGATGTTTTGTCCATGTGTGACTATTTTTGGTAGGCCGGATAATCTCGAGAGGGCTTGCCTCAGTTCTATGGCGCAGTATTAGTGCCAGAATTAAGACTATTGTGCAGCCAGCGGTGGCTAATTCTTTGTTGCAGGAGGCTATATCCATTCTGAAGCCAGCTACGGATCTGATTAATGATAGGCCGGCATCGGTAACTGAGCGGCTAGTGACTAGCAATCCTCTCCAATGCTATTGCCAGCCTCTCCAAAGCTAACGCAAGTAATTACTCTCCTTTTCATTTGCCAGTGCCGGCCATTCAGTTACCGGCACCGGCCTAACATTAATCAGATCAGTAGCTGGCTTCGGAATGGATATAGCCTCCTCCAATACGGAAGTAGCCACCGATGGGTGTGCAATAGTCTTATTTTTGGCACCGATACCGCGCCATACTGTTCCATGTTTTGTCCATTTTGGGATATTGGCACTAACTGTTGATTGATGGAATCACAAAGCCTTAGAGATGGCTCTGTAACCCTTTCCATACTGAAAGATGTTAAGGAGTTTGTATCTTATCTGTATCTTACATCTTCTTAATTTGTTTAGATGAGCACGTAATGTTGCTTTTTGACATATACCATCAACCCACACACAAGAACAAGGCTTTTTGATTACTGTCCACTGTAGTGACCACAATACAGATAAAGCTGTGAAAGAGTCCAGCCAAGTCACTAAGATCGATGGTTAAAATATTGCTGTGTTTGGAACCAGTTTTCTTTTGTTACCACCAAAGAAATGTGTGTAGCCATTATTGCTTTGCATCAGCTGTCTCCACATGTAATGAAACTTTTGCTTAGAATACCACACCTGAAAGAACAGTGTTCTGGATTATTTGAAACTTTGTATTTAGAGATTTACTGGCAATAAAAACAGTTTTAGGATATCCAAGAGTGCTCAACAAGCTCCAGGAAGACCGGTTTCCGCACAGCGAGCTCCAGAATCCTGGTACTACCTCTGCCGAGGTACCTACAATGGTTGCTGGCCATTGTGAGGGCATGTGATATTTGGATAACAGTCTTATTACAAGAAGAGCAGCAAAGAAGCCCATTCTGTCCAAAAAAACACTAAGGATAAAAAATATGTAGGAAGTACAAAGATGGACTATTGCAAAGTAATTTTGTCTGATAACTCCATCGTCTGGGTGATCTGGAAATTTCTTTGACTAAATCCCATGAGCCCTGTGTTTTGACAAAGAAACATTCTCACTGAATTCCTTTCCCAGTGGAGTGGGCTTATGCATAGTTCTGCTCAAGAACACTGTCATGAATAAATAGTGAGGTAAAAAAAAACAACTTCTTCCAACAGTTTGGAACAAATAACCTCTGGATTTTCCAGGAGATGGGGCACCGTCACACAAGGCAAACTTGATAATAAAACAGATCTGTGACCTGTTAACAGGAATTGCAGAATCTGTGAAGAAGAAGAGGGTTAACGCTGAAAATATTGACTCAAAGTTGGAATGAAACTTAATAAATGTTTTCAATTTTTTTTGGGGGGATATACACAGAAACAGGGAAAAAATCCCTCAAAATGTAGTATTTGTTTCATGGCCAGAATGTTTGGACATGACTGTAAAATTCCAAAATAAATACATTTTAGGTTTTGAGTCAAAAGTTGTAATTTGAATTAGAATTTTGAAATTCTGCAGTACTTTACAAAAGTTATACATGGAAGTCCAAAAAACCAAGTTAGAATAAACCTGGTGATCCATTTATTACACTGAATAAATGTTTTTTTCTTCTGAGTTACAGCCTGGTGGGGAAAAATGCCCTAAGAGGCATTGCACATGGATTCTTCTTTCTTTTTCTAAGTCTTTTAACAGTTTACCAGAATGTTCTTAATGCCAGCCTTAAACCCTGTCCATAGCCTCTCCATATTGTCAAATTTACATTGTCAAGCATTTTGCATTGTTGTGCCCATTGGCCAGGTCTGCCTTGGCAAAAAAAGATTCTATCCCAAAGGACTGAATAATTAAATATTTTTCCCACACCTGAATATTTGCTTTTGACACCACAGAGCATACAGTGCTTTATGTCACCTGTCTGCTGTTTAGCAAAAAAAAAACAAACCCTAAAGGCCTCCTTCACCTGTACCACTAGTGTTCACCAATTAATCCTTTCGTTACCGGCAAGGCAGGCACCAATTACCTTCAGGTCACGGCCTTTGGAAGCAGCAGCCAACAATGGAGGCCCATACATGTATCAAACCTCTGTTTTGACAGGAGTAGAAATCTCCTGGATGTGTGAGTTCAATTGCCCATGATGGAATCGGGATCATCTGCCAGACATTCCTAGTTCATCCTAACAACGTAAATAGATCAATATTCAACCTTTAGGTAGCATGCTAATAAGTACACTTATGGTCCACTCATGGTGTACAGCCCAAGGCATCCAATTACCTTCACATCTGCCTCTTCATCACTAGACAACTCAGGAGTTGGCGAGTCCAGCTCCTCACCAGGAGTTGAATCCAGAGCTCAAGATGTGTGTTAAGGTAAGCCAACTATATATACAGTAGTTGGCATCACTTAACCTAACACACCATCTCTGGCTTCTTTCCTGCCAGTGAGGTGACATTGCATATCTTTAGAGACAGATATTGATGGAACTGGCATGACCAGGCCTCTGCCCTTGCCTACCACCCGGCAAACATTGCACCTGATCTTGAATCCCCTACCGGTGGTGGGTTTTTACTGAGGAGGCATCCTGTTTTTTGGGCTGCCCCAGGAGGCAAGGTTTTGACCAGTAGGCAGTCACTAGCAAGACTCGGAAGTAGCACCTCTCCCACACCACTGCCTCCAAGCAATGTCCTGGCCTACAACCATTCCAAATGAGAGGGGTTCACTTTCTTTGTGGTCTCGTCTTCCTGAGGCTAATTTGCCATGGAGGACCATATCAGAGCAGAAGCCCAGGACAACACAGACCCCAGGATCACAGGGCTACTCAAACGGCCACAGCTAACGATGATTTGCTAAGAAAAATCATTTTGTAATATTTTTTGATGTAATTGAGTAGCATAGTTTTTATTTTGCTAGTGAGTCTGTTTTTAGTATTTGAAAGTTCTAAAGAAAGAAATATGATCTTTTATGAAACGGAAGAAATAAGGTAAAACAATTCTTAAAAGGATCCTGTTAAGAACACTTCTTTTCAGGTCAAAAGAAAAAGTAACTTTACAAACAACTAAAAAAGAGAAGTCTATTCAGTCCAATCATACACACAGATATAATGTCAATCACACATACCATTAATCCCAGCCATTAAATAATGCATTCAAGTTCAGGTCACCATTTAAATTGGTCATGGTATTGATACTGAATACAATTTATGCAATGACATTTCTTCTTTCATTATAAATCCCTCTGGGATTAAGAAAGTATGAATTGAGTTGAATTGAATTAAAACCTGAGGGGTCCAAAGTTTAGTCAGGTGTCAGGTTTTTAAGCCATTCAACATGCTACGTTTTTATTTCTGTCTGTTGCTGTTTTTTAACAAAACAAATATAAAGTAGCTCTAACACTGCCACTGCATGAAGCACTTTAGGATTAGAAAAAAGCACTGTTTTCTTTAAAACCAAAGTTGGCTTTTAAGTCTCAACAATATTCTCTTTACAGGTCCTTGCTACTACATGTTACTCTGTAACAATTAATGATCCTCTTTCCTGATCTGTAATCACAATAACTAGCTCTTGTCTTCTCCCTACCTTTCTTCTCTCTCTATCTCTGTTTCCTGCCCCTCTGATTTTCAACCTTTTGCCATCTCTTAGATTCGGATAAACAGGGAAGTAAGTACCTTGCTTCTCTTCTCTTTCCATTTCCCTTCCATCCCATGCTCCCCCTCTCTGTGCATCCCAGCCCTCCATGGCTTCTTTCCTGGCAACAGCAGATTTTCTTGTCCTTGTCTAGTTTTAGCTTCTGAGCTTTTCACCTTTTAATGCTCATTTTTTAACATCACTGTGACTGGAGTGGTCCTTCTACCTTATTTTACTAATAGCAAAGTGCTCACCCAGAGTTCCTGTAAAAATGCTGAAAACATGGGATAAAAGGAAAACATCTGAGGCCAAGTCAAAGCTCATGTTCAAACATATAATATGTCACACAAGGCATTATAAAAAAATTCCATAACACTGAACATAAAAAGCAGAAAATAAAAGATTTTACAAGTTTTAGGTCCAGTCTCTATCAAACATTTACTCAACACTACCAGTTTTCGGCACTTTTGTGTGTGTTTATGTGGTAACAAATGTTAATTTGTTTAATAATAAAAAATTTTAAATGTTTCAATTTAACATATTTAACTCTCAATATATAAATTTTAACGAATATATCAAAACAAAATCCAGCAGTTTGTATTGTAACATCTCAGTTGTTTCAAACATTTCTTCTCCCACGTTTCTGGCTGCAGATGACGAGCCGCTAATGGATGCAGGCGTGCTAACGGTGCTGAATGCAGGAGTTGTAGCTGTAGATCTGAGGCTGACGAAAATTCTGTCTCTTCAGCCTTGAGAAAAATCTGGTGCTTAACCAGTTGCTTCCTTAGATGAGAAGTATTCCCGCCGCTGGCCTTGCACTTCGCGTCACAAATATTGCGGCGAGCGTAATCTGCATCTCATTTTGAAAAGTGGAGCCATACTTTCCAGTGATTTCTATCAGACTTGCTTTGTTGACAGTAGCAGCGGCTACTGATGTCATTACGCTCTTGTGCGTGCAATGCTGTATTCATGTCTGGCATGGAAATCACTGGAAATCACCACTGCTTCACTTCCTCAGTGTCACAATAATGCTTTTAGGTACCGAAACATTGTATCGTGTGATTTTACATAAATCTGTACTTGGTAGTACCGACGGAATTCGGTCGGTTCCTATAAAAGTATCTGATTCAGTACCCATCCCTAGGGATAACCCCTACTCAAAAGGTTGCCCCCACAGCCAGATCTCGGACAACAGTAAAACTATGGATGGATGGATAATTGGATGAAATCCTGTCTGAATTGTGTTTAGGTTAGGTTTAGGGTTAGGTATGTACTGGAAATGGTTAGTTTTGTGTGTGAGTGTGTGTCCATGCATGTCTTGGACAATATGTAGTAATAATAAACAAATGCCTCTACATCTGACTTAGGTCTCAAAATTTAGATTTCATCTAATGACAAAGAAGCAATAATGCGTTGGATAGTCCATCAAGATCTGACTTCCTTCCATAATGTGCTGAAATCTATAGGATTTTTTTATTGGTCTTTTATTGAACTTATCTAACCATTTTGGTTATAGGTCCAACTAAATGCGATAAATGTACGTGGGATCTTAGAGGTCAAACCAGTAAAAGAACAAAAGCAATACCCAATCTGAGGCCCCTGTTTTTACTTCTTGTATTAAGGCAGTCCCTTAAAATCTTGCTCAACTTTTTTGTCAAAGTTGCAAATCTTTCCTCAATATTTAAGGTATTCTAACGTCTCCTATGGGTTTTTTCATGCAAGCCAGCTTAAGTGATTGTGCTTGCTTAGTACAGGTTCTTTTTTTGTCGCCACAACAGAAAGTACCCATTTTAGGACCATGAAACAGGGTTTTTCATGTCACAAACTTTTTGTTAGGTAAAATTGGACCGTTTTATAAATCCTCACCGACTGAAGGCAGGCTCATGGAGAATACAACCAAAATGAACTGTTGTAAGGTCCGTGATTAAACCTTGTGAGTTACCCTTGGCTTTATTCTTCTTATTATTGGATGAAAACTATAACAATGATCTTCAACATCATTAAAGCTGCAGTAGGGAGTTCTGAGAGAACTGTGGACTTAGCCTGATTTTTTGAACAAGTACAGCTTACAGGTCCCTCCCCCTTGTTCTCTGCTGTGCTACAGCCCTCCCCCCACAGCGGAGCCTGCCATGAACACGCAGGCTAGTAAGCAGGGCCACAGATGATGGCGGATAAACAGCCATGGCGCATTCACTGGTAGGCACGAAACGTCAACAATATACCTTAACTTGACTATGGCCTGCCCATACTTGGGCAAACATGGTCCTCAAATTAGCACAGCTGCAGCACACTGGCAATCTTAAGCTTAAACAAAGGTACGTGCTGTCTGGGGGAAGGGTGTGATCAGCACGTACATGAGAATGATTGACACTGTTAAGACATTCCTCCTGGCTCTGATTGGTTGTTTCTGACCGGGAATGGTGTATTTCTGCAAATGGCAGTAGGACCACTGGGAAGAGCAGGAGGAGCTTTATTTTTTTCACAGATTATCTGTCCCATATTTTACTGTCAGGACATATTGACAGTTTTAACAATTATGTAAAAAATAAATTTTTACAAAAATTACCTACTGCACGTTAAATAGTTGGAGTGTCAGAGGTTTAACACAAAGTAATTTTCTCCTGCTATTGGTTTTATCATTGCCATTTCAGCTGCATTTATAAATGCCAGATTGTTTATTAACACTGGCCTTATTTAACCTGTGTGTAACTTCTGTTTTCAGCACTTTTATAAATATGAACTCCGGCAATCCCAGACTGCAATTAAAATTGTAGTCATTTGTAAATTAGGTTGGCAATATTAGAAAAGCTATTTGTATTGATGGCATGACCAAACTGTGATTTGTTCCTCTGTGCACAACAAGCCGATGAATAAGTTCATTCCATAAGCGAGGGAGAATCGGACATGTCCAATGGAGAGCTGTTTCATTCAAAATTAAATAAATACTGCTATTGATAAATTATTAATAAATATTCCATGAAATAAATAAATATCCCCATGAAATAAAACAAAATTATGTTAAAATAAACTTTCATCTTATTTTATTTAATTCATTTCAAGATTTATTTAATTTACTTAAAGATTTATTTATTTATTTCATAATGCAATTTTATTTTGTGACACTTGGAATTATTTTGCAAAGCCACTTTACGAATTTCAGTGACTTTTACTTTTTAACCCCGTTTTTCATTTTAAGCTCTTTTTATTTCATCTTCTTATATTCAAATGAGGGGGCGGAATTTTATCAATTCGAGCTCAGTTCGTGGCTGTGGGCAGCAGAAGCATGTCGTTATTGTTATAGCCTGTTACTTTTAAATGATGATGGTTTTATTGGTTTTTATTTAATAAACAGCGTTAGACCCATAACATAAGGTGGCTGTATTTACCTGGATGGAAAATAAATAACACTATGTGTGTGTATGACTTGCTGAAAGGATGACAAAGACTTATTGCACAAACAGCTTCCACAAAAACAGCGGCAACCACCGTGGCAGGCTTTTATGCCCGGTCTGGCACCAGGGGAGACAGGAGATTCGCTTCCTCCGGCGTGCTGCGGCACTGGCGGCAGCAGCTCCGGCATGCTGCCTTCTGACATGCTTCTGCCGCCCACAGCCACAAACTGAGCTCGAATTGATAAAACTCTGCCCCCTCATTTGAATATAACAACATGAAATATAAAGAGCTTAAAATGAAAAACGGGGTTAAAAAGTAAAAGTCACTGAAATACGTAAAGTAGCTTTACAAAAAGTGTCACAAAATAAAACTGCATTATGAAATAAATAAATCTTTAAGTAAATTAAATAAATCTTGAAATGAATTTAAAAAGTGAATTAAAGATAAAAATGTCTTTTTTAACATAATTATTTTGTTTTATTTAATGGGGATATTTTTTTATTTCGTGGAATATTTCTTAATAATTTATCAATAACAGTATTTATTTAATTTTGAATGAAACGGCTTTCCATAATGTCCTGCAGGGTGTTTAAAGAGACTAAATGATGTGGCATTGAGCTTGTTGCCTGGCTGTGAAAATCTGAATCCTGTTCTCTGTCATATTTGTTGTGGGACCAGATTAGAACCAGTTAGTACTGGCCAATGTCTAGCAGTGGAACTGCTGGAACGTTTTGTTTTTGTTTTGCAACTAGAGAGAGTGTTAAAAACCTGTTTTACTTGATAAAACATACATTTTGTGTTACTTGTGTCATCATAATTAAAAGGAAGTGGAAAGTCATCTTTCATATACTGTCTTTATGATGAGGAACAGATTTAATATAATAGTCAGAGCTGTGTTTTCTTGGAAGTGCTGTAATTTTCTCCATCTGTAGCTGTGCTGTGGCAGTATGGGGTTCTGGGGAGGGCTTAAGATACTGGTTCTGCTATAGCTAGTCAAGCTTGTTTCCAGTGAAGGATGTTTTTCTCTGGTCCCCTCCCCGTTTTAACCCGGGTGATGACATGTTTAGCGCATGCTGTCATTCAACCGCTGGCTGTCTAGGTGGTGTCAGAAAACAATGTGGGTTACATTGATAACTGGCGAACATTTCGGGGAAAACCTGGTCTGATCCAGAGAGACGGCATCCATCCACTTTGGATGGAGCAGCTCTTCTTCTAGGAATCTGGCCGAATTTATTAGTTCTCCAAACTCTGACAACCAGGGTTCAGACCAGGAAGCAAGGTCGTAGTTTAATACTCCTCTCTGCAGCTTCGGTACTGCTACCCCCCCATTACCCTATTAAGATAGTGTCTCGCCCGGCCAAAATTGAATAGATTAAAAAAATTATCTAAAAAGAGGAAATCAGAAAATCTAATAAAAATAAACAAACTTCAGCAAAAAAATAAAAATAAAACAATTAAATGTGGCTTACTGAACATAAGATCTCTCTCTTCAAAGACTTTGCTAGTTAGTGACCTGATTTGTGGCAATCAGATTGATTTATTTTGCCTCACAGAAACCTGGCTGCAGCAAGAGGATTATGTTACTATAAATGAGTCAACTCCTACTAATTATTTAAATTTTCACATTCCTCGAAATACTGGGCGAGGAGGAGGAGTAGCAACCATCTTTTAGTCCGATTTATTGAGTAGTCCCAGACCAATCAATAGCTAGAGAGGCGACTGTGGCTTAGTAGGAAGCGTAGTCGTCTTGCAATCAGAAGGTTGTGGGTTCGATTCCAGCTTCCTCCTGCCATATGTCGATGTGCCCCTGGGCAAGGCACTTAACCTCAAGTTGCCTACCGATCTGCGTATCGGTGTATAAATGTGTGAGCGTTAGGGGGAGGCGAATGGGTGAATGTGGCTTCAGTGGTAAAGCGCTTTGAGCGGTCTGTATGACTGGAAAAGCGCTATATAAGTTCAGTCCATTTAGCTACAACTCTTTTGATATATTTAATCCTTAGTTTTCCTTGAGCAAAGCACTAAAACCACTTCTGTTTGTTTTTTTTGTACCGCCCCCGGCTTACTCTCAATTTTTAGATCATTTTTTCAAAACCTTTTATCTGATTGGGGTTTAAAATCAGAAAAAGTTATTATAGTGGGGGATTTTAACATCATGTTGACACTGAAAGTGATAGCTTAAATATAGCCTTTAATGGTGTCTTAGACTCAATTGGCCTTTAACTCAAAACATTAAAAAACCTACCCCTTTTGTTTCATTCTCTGGACCTCTTGCTGAATATGCATTGAGTGTAAAGAAAAAAATTTTTTTTCTGACAACCTGTGCTGTCTGACCATTTTTTAAAAACCCTTTTGAGTTTAATTAAAGAGTACTCCACACCTGAAAAAATTTCATTATAGTAGATCATTATCAGACGATGCTGTAACAACCTTTTAAAGAATCTGTTCCCCACTTTTAATTTCCCATTATCACAGAAAAACACAGGGGGGGAAAATAATTTGTTTTTCTCCTTCAAAAATTTTTCTCTTGTTCACGGGGTTACTTCATCATTGCGTGGGCATTAGACATTGCACCCCCTTAAAAAGAAGGTAAATTTTTCATAGGAGCTAGCTCCTGGTTTAATTCAGGTGCGTACTTTAAAGCACAATGTTAAAAAAATTGGAGAAAAAAAAATGGCGCTCTACCCCCTAGAGGATTCCTACTTAAATCGGGAAAAATAGCCTACTTTGTATAAAAAAGACACTTCACCAAGCTAGAAAAGGTATTTTCTCATCCTTAAAAAAAGAGAACAAGAATATCCTAGCTTTCCTTTAGTACAGTTGCTAAACTTACACAGAGTCATAGCTCTGTTGAGCCATCCATTCCTGGCTCTCAGCAGTCATGATTTTATGGATTCTTCCAAAAAAAATTGATTCTATTAAAAAAAAAAATCTTGACAATCTCCCAAGATGTTACTTCATCCCAAGTGAGAAAAACATTGGAAAAACTGTAGAACTTGATCGGGTTTTTGGGCTTTTTTTGATCCTGTGGAGCTTCCTGAGTTATCAGAAATATTATTTCATCAAAAACTTCAACTTTTATTTTAACCCAATCCCAAACCCCAAATTTTTTAAAGGGAAAAGGTTTTCCTCTGTTTACCACCCCCATTTTAGATATGATTAATTTCCTCTTTAGTAAATGGGTATGTACCACAAGTTTTAAGGTAGCTGTAATAAAACTTTGCTTAAGAAAACCTTCGCTTGATCGAGATGACTTAATAAAATTACAGACTGATATCCAATCTTTCCCTTCTTATCTAAAATTTCTTGAGAAAATAGTTGCTAATCAAATGTGTGAGCATTACACAGCAATGACCTGTTTGAAGAGTTTCAGTCCGGGTTTTG
Source organism: Crenichthys baileyi (assembly GCA_036173005.1). NCBI lineage: Eukaryota > Metazoa > Chordata > Actinopteri > Cyprinodontiformes > Goodeidae > Crenichthys > Crenichthys baileyi. Next base: position 59,751 of record JAHHUM010003074.1, read on the forward strand.
AGCTCATCATAGCCTGAAACAGCTCTGCTGAAAGTCACTAATGATATTCTTATGGCCTCAGATAATGGACTTGTGTCTGTATGGGTTTTGTTTGATCTCAGTGCTGCATTTGATACAGTCGATCATAATATTCTCTTAGAAAGGCTGGAATATGCTGTGGGGTCGGGGAACAGCGCTAGGCGGTTTTTTTTAAATCTTATTTTTCGCAGATTCCAGTTTGTTCATGTAAATGAAATCATTTTAAACTCCAGGGTTAATTGTGGAGTACCACAGGGTTTATACTTGGGCCAATTCTCTTTACTTTATATGCTTCCAATAGGTTCAAATTATCAGGCAGCATAGAATAAAAATTTCTATGCTGCCTGATAATTACGCTGATGACACTCAGCTTTACTTATCCATAAAACTGATGAAACCCCAAAACCAGGAAAACTACAAGCATGTCTTGAAGACATAAAAAATTGGATCACTTTAAATTTCTTTCTTCTAATTCAGACAAACAGAAGTTGTCATCTTTGGACCGGAGTCTTTAAAAAAGAAACTGCTTAGTCAATCACTTAACCTGGATGGCATTTAAAATTGACCTCCGAAAAAAAAAAAAAAAAAAAAAATAAAAAAATAAAAAAAAAAACCTTTGGGGTTTGTTGACCAGGACATGTCATTTTAAATCCCATATTAAACAGGTTTCCAGGATAGTAGGTCAAAAAAATAGAAAAAGGAGGAGATCCATTTAGTTTTCAGGCTCCTCCCGTGGAACCAGCTCCCAGTTTTTAGTCCGTGAGGGGACACCCCTGTCTACTTTTAAGGCTAGGCTTAAAAACTTTCCTTTTGATAAAGTTTATAGTTAGAGTGGCTTAGGTTGTCCTGAGCTATCTTCCTTATTTTACCTCCGTCTTCTTCTCCCCTTTTTGGGAAATGGAGTAAGGGGGAGTCAGGTTTAGCCAAAAAACCGGCTCAGTTATGGTTGAGGTGCAAACACACCCTCCATTTCTGCTACCTGTATGACCCCCTCTCTTTTCCAATGGTTATGGTCAATCTGACAGAGAGAGGTATCCCAATCATTGTGGTTTTTAGTATAACAATGGCCATCAGTGGGCTCTAGTTGGACAAACTGTCTACTTTAAGGCTAGGCTTAAAACTTCCTTTTTGATAAAACTTATAGTTAGAGTGGCTTAGGTTATCCTGAGCTATCTCTGTAGTTATGCTGCTATAGGCTTAGGCGGCTGGAGGACATAATGACCACTTTCACCCTCTTCGCTACATTCTCACCTACTCCCCCAATTTTGCATTATTTGCTGTTATTTCAGCTTTTAACTTTGTTCTCTCTCTTTTTCCCCTTCTAGAAGCTACACTGGCCTGACTCTGTGTCTACCTGTAACACCTTTTCTGGAGGGGGGGAATCGTCCGAGCTTCTGCTGGCAACAACTTAATGCTCACCCCTCTACCGATGATCCTCATGGCCCTGTCTTTCAGTTTTTTTAACCCTTTCTCTCTCCTAGACATAGCTACTGACTGAGCTTTTACTGTAACTAACTATGTGCTCTCTTTCAGACTCTAACCTTGAAAACTGGCTCAGAGTTTATCTGTTCCTTCTTCTAGGTTTTTGAAACGCCCCTAAAGGAGCTACATCCATTAACATTTACTTTCCTTCCCATAGAAAATACTCCTGGATCAGTGCTTCTTTGTTCTCTTTGTGTCTCTGCTCTGTTCCCCTCAAACCCCCCAGTCGGTCATGGCAGATGGCCGCTCACACTGAGCCTGGTTCTGGTTCTGCTGGAGGTTTCTTCCTGTTAAAAGGGAGTTTTTCCTCTCCACTGTCGCTACATGCATGCTCAGTATGAGGGATTGCTGCAAAGTCAACGCCAGTGACTGTCCACTGTCTCTACATGCTCATCCAGGAGGAGTGAATACTGCAAGTCACTGACTGGATGCAATCTGCTGGGTTTCCTTAGATAGACAAACTTTTTATCCAATTTGAATAAATAACAGAATCTGACTGCACTGTTCAATGATTCGGATTACTTGTAATGCATGTACCTGACTTTTGTGAAGTGCCTTGAGACAACATGTGTTGTGAATTGGTGCTATATAAATAAACTGAATTGAATTGAATTGAATTGAATCAGAATCAGCTTTATTGCCAAGTTTGTACATACAAACAAGGAATTTGACTCCGGTACACTTTGCTCTTTGGTTTTTGTTTTTGCACTACAGGCTGAAGGCTGCTAACAGAGCAACCTGGGCTTCCAGAACACCTCAGCAGAACCACAGGCTGATCCCCTCCATGCCATGCCGCATTGATGCAGTAATTCATGCAAAAGTAGCCCAGTATTGAGAGCAGACACTGAACAGAACCGAGAGGTACTGCTCAGTAGGTCCACATTTGTGAATTAAAATCCTTTTTATTGGTCTGACTTAATATTCTAAGTACTGAGAAACTGAATGTTGGGTTTTAATGAGCTGGAAACCAGAATCATCAACATGAACTGAAGTAAATCAGTCAGCGTGGGCCTGTTCTGTAAGTTTGAATTTCAGTTTAGAATTAAACTTCAGATTCATACACCAACTTTACAACCGTTTTTTTTCAGCAAATGATTTCATTTCAAGTACCTGATGAGCAGCAGCGTTTTTACAGTTCATCAGACTTCAGTCTGAAAACATCTGACCTTCTCAACAACAAGCAGGACAAGGTGCTCCTAAATCCTCCAGGTGATCCTGACGTTTCCTGCTCAATCACCTTGTTGAAACTAAAAATCAGCATTTCTGTGAAACTGAAGATTGGAAGATTCGGCTAATGGAATGGGAACAAAAACGGTTCCGGAGAAGTTTAGCAAATCTAACAGTTTGCCTTTAATAGTTTCAGGATGATGGAAAACAGACCGACAAATGTTTTCCAGAACTTTGTCAAAGTTCTATTCGCTAAGTGACAAAAACTTGAAATTCTCTGCATCTTCGCTGCAGATTAGCCACCAGAGATCCAGACTCTGATCCGCATCAGAAGTTTTACCTGAGGACTGGACTCTGTGATGTTCCGGTCTGTGGGGAGTCCACACAGCGACTCTGCAGCCAGGATCAACAGGCACAGATGCAGCGCTCCCCTCGAATCCATATTCGGAAAATTCTGCTCCAAACGGTCCCCAGATCCAACCACACGCGCGGTCCTTCAGCCTAAATGTCCAGCAGAGACAGAGGTGCCCACGGCATCGTGGACGGCGACTAAAAGGCCGTGGAAGAGGCTCCACGCGTGGGCGTAATGTGCATAATCCCGCGGTGCTGGATGTTCATCTGGATCCAAACTCTCTCATTTCAACAGGAGACCACCATAAACCGGTTTCGGTGTTCGAACCCCAGAGCTCTGGAGGGTCCACTCTGCAGGTACCGCGCCTCTGCCTTCATTCAGTCCAGTATGTTCCGCTGGTTTCAAAGGGGCGGGGTTCCGTCCTAGCCACTGAGGAGGACGGAACCCCGCCCGTTCTTCTCCGAATAAAGTTCTAATCAAATTAAATCAGATCACGTTGTTTGTTATGACGTCATATATAAGAACTTTTAGTTGGAAAAAAGGAGGCCCAGATCTTCTTCTGATTATGACGCCAGAACCACAGTCAGAGCAGCTTTCTGTGGTTCTGAGAAAACCAGTTTTTCATAATAAATTAACTTTTTAATGTTTTTTGCTTTGTCTTATTTTTCCCTCTCATTTAGTTCGACATGTTTTAATAAATGTTGAGAAGATTGCAGATGTAAACATGTGGCTATAAGTGTTTGTGTCTGATATGTTGTTTATAACTAAGTTCAGATCAGATCATTTGATCCATGCTTTAGTTCAGTGGATTTTCAGGATATTTCAACTTTCAGTGATCGACTTTTAAAGAAAATAAACAACCTTAAAGACAATGAATATCTGAAAATGAAACATCATTAATTTCTCAAAGTCACATAAATTAATGATATAACAAATGGAGTAAAATTTTACCATTAATAAACGTCTTTTTCTTGTTTTTCTTACATTTGTTTGGATTTTAATAATATTTAATGATGACAGAAACACAAAAACATCTGCAGAAAACAGAAAAACGCACCCTTTTTTCTGCAGAAATTGAACCACAGGATGATTTCTGGGACAGAAACCCATCTTGTTCCAGAACAATTAGCTGAATAAATTCTGATCAGGACTGAATGTTTCCTCTGCTAGGCAGGAGGAAGTCAGATCTAGAGGGACTCTGGGGCCTCACTTTCAGGCAATTCAACGTCTCCTTGACTTTATGCACGCCAAGCAACGGGCCTGTATCTGTCTTCATTTGCACAGTCAGCAACTTCATCTGGAGCCTTGAAGCTTCAGCTTGAGATGAAGGATCCCTTCAGTGGGAATGGGGGGGTCAAAGGGTGAAAGAGTTTCCAGATGTAGGGACTGTTGCTGGTTCCTCCTCATGGTGAATTTTATTCAGAACATGTGTTCCTGTAAGTGTGAGCTGAGATTATCACGTTGCTCTGAGAGGAAAAACTAAAACCTGAAGACATGAAGACAAGATCTAAGGTCTGACAGGGTTAAGGGTTGATTACAGTGTAATTTTGTCTGCATGCAAGGCAAGTTTATGTAAAAAGAACATTTCAGCAACAAGACAATTCAAAGTGCTTTGCATGATGAAAAAAGGACATTGTAGTGACATGACAAAGCAATGCATAGTTGGACTAAAGACTGAAATTAATAAATCCACTCTATGTGTTTAGGTCCAGACATGTCGTCTCAAGGCACTTCACAAAAGTCAGGTTCATACATTCCAATTAATCCTAACCATTGAACAGTGCAGTCAGACTCAGTTATTTATTCAAATTGGATAAAAAGTTTTTCTATCTAAGGAAACCCAGCAGATTGCATCCAGTCAGTGACTTGCAGCAGTCACTCCTCCCGGATGAGCATGTAGAGACAGTGGACAGTCACTGGTGTTGACTTTGCAGCAATCCCTCATACTGAGCATGCATGTAGCGACAGTGGAGAGGAAAAACTCCCTTTTAACAGGAAGAAACCTCCAGCAGAACCAGGCTCAGTGTGAGCGGCCATCTGCCACGACCGACTGGGGGTTAGAGAGAACAGAGCAGAGACACAAAGAGAACACAGAAGCACTGATCCAGGAGTACTTTCTATGGGAAGGAAAAGTAAATGTTAATGGATGTAGCTGCTTTAGTCGTTTCACCTAGAAAGAAAGAACAGATAAACTCTGAGCCAGTTTTCAAGGTTGGAGTCTGAAGAGAGCACATAGAATTAGTTACAGTAAAAGCTCAGTCAGTAGCTATGTCTAGGAGAGAGAAAGGGTTAAACACTGAAAGACAGGGCCATGTGGATCATCGGTAGAGGGTGAGCATTAAGTTGTTGCCAGCAGAAGCTCGGAGGATGCCCCCCTCCAGAAAGGTGTCACAGGTAGACACAGAGTCAGGCCAGGTGTAGCTTCTAGGAAGAGAAAAGAGAGAGAACAAAGTTAAAAGCTGAAATAAAAGCAAATAATGCAAAATTGGAGAGTAGTGTGAGAATTTAGCGAAGAGGGTGAAAGTGGTCATTATGTCCTCCAGCAGCCTCAGCCTATAGCAGCATAACTACAGAGATAGCTCAGGATAACGTAAGTCACTCTAACTATAAGCTTTATCAAAAAGGAAAGTTTTAAGCCTAGCCTTAAAAGTAGACAGGGTGTCTGCCTCACGGACTAAAACTGGGAGCTGGTTTCACAGGAGAGGAGCCTGATAACTAAAGGATCTGCCTCCCATTCTACTTCTAGAGACTCTAGGAACCACCAGTAAACCTGCAGTCTGAGAACGAAGTGCTCTGTTAGGAACATATAGACCAATCAGATCTCTGATGTATGATGGAGCTAGATCATTAAGGGCTTTATATGTGAGGAGGAGAATTTTAAATTCTATTCTGGATTTAACAGGGAGCCAATGAAGGGAAGCTAAAATAGGAGAAATATGATCTCTCTTTTAATTTTTATCAGAACTCTTGCTGCAGCATTTTGAATCAGCTGAAGGCTTTTAACTGCATTTTGTGGACATCCTGATAGTAAAGAATTACAATAGTCCAGCCTTGAAGTAACAAATGCATGGACTAGTTTTTCAGCATCAATCCTGGACAGGATATTTCTAATTTTGGCAATGTTCTGGAGGTGAAAGAAGGAAATCCTGGAAACCTGTTTAATATGGGATTTAAATGACATGTCCTGGTCAAAAATAACACCAAGGTTTTTTACTTTATTATCGGAGGTCAATTTAATGCCATCCAGGTTAAGTGATTGACTAAGCAGTTGCTTTTTTAAAGACTCCGGTCCAAAGACGACAACTTCTGTCTTGTCTAAATTTAGAAGCAGAAAATTTAAAGTCATCCAAGTTTTTATGTCTTCAAGACATGCTTGTAGTCTATCTAACTGGTTGGGCTCATCAGGATTTATGGATAAGTAAAGCTGAGTATCATCAGCGTAACACTGAAAATTTATTCTATGCTGCCTGATAATTTGACCTATTGGAAGCATATATATAGTAAAGAGAATTGGCCCAAGTACTGAACCCTGTGGTACTCAACAATTAACCCTGGAGTTTAAAGATGATATATCATTTACATGAACAAACTGGAATCTGTCAGACAAATAAGATTTAAACCAGCCTAGCGCTGTTCCCCTGATCCCTACAGCATATTCCAGCCTTTCTAAGAAAATATTATGATCGACTGTATCAAATGCAGCACTGAGATCTAAAAGAACCAGTACAGACACAAGTCCATTATCTGAGGCAATAAGAATATCATTAGTAACTTTCAGCAGAGCTGTTTCAGTGCTATGATGAGCTCTGAAACCTGACTGAAACTCTTCAAACAGGTCATTGCTGTGTAAATGCTCACACATTTGATTAGCAACTATTTTCTCGAGAATTTTAGATAAGAATGGAAGATTGGATATAGGTCTATAATTTTTCAAGTCATCTCGATCAAGCGAAGGTTTCTTAATTAAAGGTTTAATTACAGCTACCTTAAAAGCCTTTGGTTCTGATCCATTTACTAAGGATAGATTAATCATATCTAAAATGGGGCTGGTAATCAGAGGGAACACTTCCTTAAATAATTTGGTCGGGATTGGGTTTAACATACAAGTTGAAGGTTTAGATGAAGCTAATATTTCTTATAACTCAGGAAGCTCCACAGGATCAAAACAGTCCAAACACAGATCAGGTTCTACAGTTACTTCCAATGTTGTCTTACTTGGTGAGGATAAAGTAATCATCTTCGGGAGTAGGTCAAAGATTTTATTTTTAATAGAATAAATTTTATTTAAGAAGAATCCCATAAAGTCATGACTGCTAAGAGCGAAGGGAATGGATGGCTCAACAGAGCTATGACTCTGTGTAAGTTTAGCAACTGTACTAAAGAGAAACCTAGGATTATTCTTGTTCTCTTCTATTAAGGATGAGAAATAAGCTGTTCTAGCTTGGTGAAATGTCTTTTTATACAACAGTAGGCTATTTTTCCAGATTAAGTAGGAATCCTCTGGGTGTGTAGAGCGCCATTTTCTCTTTAATTTTCTAACATTGAGGAAATTAAAAATGGAACAGATTCTTTAAAGGTTGTTACAGCATTGTCTGATAATGATCTACTATAATGACATTTTCTTTCAGGTGTGGAGTACTCGGTTAAATTAAACTCAAAGGTTATTAAAAAAGGGTCAGACAGGACAGGGTTATGAGAAAATATTGTTATGTCTTTACACTCAATGCCAATTTTCACAGGGAACAGAGGAGGCCTTCATACAATCAGCTTGTGGAGGATAAAGGACGGAGTCACATTCAGAGTCAGTTTAAATAAAACACATGGTTCATGGATGTTTGACAGAATATTGCCTGAGAAATATTTTCTGTTGGCATCCTTCAAACTTTTATGGCAATGACACCAGGAGTCTAACATTTGAAATGAATCCTTTAAACTGTTCTTCTTCCACTTGGGCTCTGCTCTGCAGCACTCACCCTGGCAGCGTTCGCCGTGCCGTTTATTCTGGACTCAAATTTACCTAAAGGCTGTCTGGTCTTGTAGGAGCAATGGTGTCCAGAACAGACTGGCAGGTAGAGTGAAACCATGAGCTCAGATATTGTGTTTTGTTGCATAAAAACTGCTGAATGACACTGATTAAAACCAGCTGAGATGAGCAGCAATGAAAGGGTTAATGATGCGGCACCACCGAGCTGCAGCGGAGGGTGTGAAAATACTTATATCAAGGGGAGCTTCAAATAGCACAGGCATGTGGTCAGAAAAACACCCAATCACAGATCTCCAGGTTAAACAGGTAAACCAAAGGATAAAAGGTCTGTCGTCCGATGAGCTAACCCCTCCCACCTACTTCCTGTTTTCTAAGGGGATTGCTCAATCCAGCTCTCTATCCAACGGGTCCGGACTTCCCTAAACCTGATGGAGCTGTTCCTTAGGGTAACAACGAGTGGTTTCTTGAGGGGAATACGACTTGATCTTCAGTGTTCCTCCTTTAAGTGGCAGGCACTGTTGCTTCAGGCTTCGATGGTTAAACAGAAACTTTGTTGTCATATGTCTTAGAGGACAATAGCTTCCAGAGGCTGAAGAGTTGAAGGAAACCCCGGGGACATAATTGAGGTTGATTCAGGACTTCCAGGAGCCTGAGACTTAGAGCAATCAGCTGTTCACCGATCAAGTTCACTTCTGTTGTTTGGATAAAAAGGCTGTAGATGAAATCAGATTCTTAATTTTGAGGCACAGTCCTTCAGGGCTCACGGGTTGATCCTCTTTTTAATGCAGTCGATCAGCAGGGCTGTGTCTCTGGTACTTCTTCCATCTAAGCCTCTTTTTCTCCGTCTGATCTTGTTCACTGGTCTTCTGCGAGGAAACAACCCCGTTCCTTCCTTCAGCTTTGCCTTTATAGTGCTTGACGCTTTCACCCGTCAGCTCCTTATTAGGCTTTCCAGTTATTGCTCAACCTATTCAGCTCAACTTCTTGGTTATTGCCAATACTTTAATCATGGTCATCGTGACCTACTGGTTCCTGCTTTTTCGGCCTTGGAGCCACACAGTTTGCTGTAGTCGCATCCTCCCTTCCTCCCATGTCCGTCAAAGGTTCTCTGTCAGCATACAGCTGGCTCCTGTAACTCTTAGTCATCCTGTACTTCTCTCCCTAATCTGCTCAGTCTTAAACTTTACACAGTATCACACATTCCGTTCTCAGCTTTATACATTTACTTTAAGACACAGTTATAAAAGCATCACTTCATTCTTTTTATCCATCACTAATAATCAACATTATCTCTTTCATATATGGTTGATTGAGAAATTTAAACCTTAATGTTTTGTATTTATTATCAATTCTCAATCATATTTCAATCATTTGTGTTCTAACTTGAAAATCAAAGATTACTCATTTCATTTATTACTTGTAAAAGAATGGAAAATCATCATACATAATTTCTTTGGATACACTTGTTTATAGTTCTGCAAAAGATGAGACAGTTAATATTTATCTCCACACAGGCCTCTCCAGTCCTCTCAGCTCCAGAATATGAGAACATGCCCGTTTCACTCTGCACTGCTCCATCTGTATATTTTAATAATTGCTGCATGGATTACACAGAAATATATCTTTGTAATTTTTATGGATTTAACTGTTAACTGTAAGTACTTCATGAATGCTGCATGGATTACATGGAATGATCTCACCTTATTTTGACACCCCCTTCTTGAGATCAAACTGTATCCATGCCCAAAGTCCCCAAAGTCAGAGAAAATCAAGGTCGGTATCATAAACACACAAGGAGAGGACCTCATCTTCCAAGAACTCTGAGTAATATGGTGATCGGGGGACTTGCGGCGGGGACCATGCGTCGAGAATCTCAAACTCGTCGATGAAGTCAGGGTGCGTCAAAAGGGGAGATGATACAGGCTCCTTCTGGGGGACAGGTGGTGAGGGAGACCCATCAGCTGTGGGGATCCGCTGCCATCCATGTCTCTCAACACCAACCTCTCATAATGGCTTTGAGCTGTTCCTTGTTTGTCTAAGGGATGTGCTGTTACATGGCTCAGCCACAATTTTTTAGCTTCGTCGCTTTCAGTAGCATTGGTAATCATCGGCCACACATCTTTGATGTAATCGTCACTACTTTCTTCTGATCTTTTCTCTCTAACTAAGGTTTTGATCTTTTTGTACTCACGGAAAACATCAGCTTCAGGACTGGACGCCGTTGTTATGATTCTGGCCCGTCTGCCTGCTCTGCTCTCACTCTTGCAATTAACTCATCTGCTTCACCTGTCTGCTGCTGCGCTGCTGCGCAATCACCGTCATGCCAGACACCTGTGGAGCTGCAGTTATATACAGCCCTCTGACAGGCAGACGGTGCCAGATTTTCGAAAACATTTGTGAGTAGTTATCCTGTGTTCCTTCCTGACTGATCTCGTTCCATGACCTTGCCTTGCCTTACGGATTATTCCCTCTTGCTTGCTCCTTGTCTGACGGATTGGATTTTGGATTTCGACTCGTTTTCTGCTCTGGTTTATGTCTCTGCCTGCCCCTTGTCTGACGCCTCTAGCCCTGGAATTCGACCCTTTTTTCTGTCCCTGGTTTTTACGTCTCAGCCTAGCCACTGGTTTATTCAGCCTGAGTTCGCCTGGCTCTCTAGTCTGCCTGGAATTTATTGTCAAGAGGACAATCACAGCTCTCTGTGTTCCTGTCACAGCGTCAGCTGGTTCCCCGGAGGATTTGGATCAGTCGGCAATCCGACTTCAGTCTGTTGGACGCTTCCTCATTAACTGTCTGGATCTCTTCCTCCTCTGGATTCTGTGCCTCATCACCAGACTGAGAAGGTTAGTGGCTTTATCTAACTCCTTGCAGATCCTGAGTTTTATTCAGCCACTAACTAGTCTCTCTGTTCTCAGTGGTTCCTGGAAGCTGACTGCTGTTCTTCTGCTCTCTGATCCTGAGTTTCTGAATAAACCTTTTTACTTATCACTTAGTGTTTGGCTGAATTTGGGTTCTCTGTCTCTGGTCGTGATAGCTGTGGGTTGTTCTGACATTTTCCCTGTGGGCTTGCTTGTGGAGCGCGGTGCTGACGGCAGTGGACGTTCTTCCTCTTCTTCCTCGTCCGACAGCTCTTCAACCTGTCGCTCGATCTGTTGTGCATACTTGTATGCGGCTTTCTTTAGTCTTCTTAACATCACATCATGCACGACTCCAACATAAGCGGTTCTGAACTTGCTGCTCAGGGGCTGATAAGTTGCTAGGGTGTGTTAGGATGGCATCATTAGGATGTTGGCACATTCCCCAACTGTTGCTTTTACCCTGAGTTCGACTTTGTCTTCTAGGCGGTCAGCCCATACAGCCGGGATGTGATAGTCTCTTTGTCCAGCTTCTGGTATGTACGCTCGACGCCGATCATTCGCCTGAACCGGCCCCCATGTCAGGTCTCTGGCCATTCTTTCTGAGACCCGGTAGATGTCAAACACTTCCACTGCTTTCTTTTCTCCTTTTCTCTGTCCTACTTTGAGTGGCTTGTGAGGGGTTGCCGGCTGCACTGGGATTGAAAACAGGCTTTCACTGTCATCACTATCTGCCCCAGAGGTCTCGTGTTCTGATGGTTCTTCTTCTTCCGAGCCACTGATTTCACTGTCTTCTCTTTCTTGGTTCAAGGGCTCCATTTTGAATGGACTCAGGAGCTCCTCTTTGGCTGGACTTTGTTTTGTCTTCTTCTTTGCTTTTGAATCCTTTGTTGGGGCTTGATCTGTTTTTTCTAGGTCTTCTAGGCTGCAATTAGCTAGGCTACGTTCCAATGCCTGCACAGAGGTTGAAGAGGCAGCTCCGTCTTTCTTTGCTGATTTTGGTCTTCTCTCTAGGCGGGATGCTTGGCTGGTCTCATTCTTGTACAGGTGGCGTTTTTCATCAGGGTGCAGTTTGTTTTCGTTTCCTTGTTGAAATCTTAGTATCTCTAAGTGAGGGGGATCTTTCGACTTCTTCTCATCCATCCGTTCTACTAACGCCAGCTCCCTCTTCCTCCGACTCTCATGCTGGCTGAGGGAAGTGACGATGACTATTTCGGTCAGTGAGGCGTCTATCAGCAGATTCTTGACTACATGGTGTGCGGTTGCAACAGCCACTTTTTCTGCTGACTCCTATGGCAGGTCATGTGATCTCAGTCCGTCCAGGTGTATCGTTACCCTTCTCAGGCCGTGGTTGATGGCAGCATTCAGTCCTTCGTCCAGGGCTACCCACATTTTCTCTCTGTACTCTTTCAGGTCTTCTCCCTTTTTGTAAGCGGCAATAGGAGAGTGGATGACAGCATAATAAGAGAGGTCGGCCCCACTAGTCAGACGCACTTTGCTTGCTTTGTTCTGGCTCACTTGTCTTCTTAGCTCTCGAACCTCTTTTTTGTAATCTTCCCCTGCCTGGGCTCTTAACTTTTTCCTGAATTTGGTATTGTGGACCTTGAAGTTGTCATTTGTGAAAACTAACAGTCCGTCTCCCTCTATTTCCCAGGGGTCTCCGATGACTTGGTAGAGTCGAGTCCCATTTTGCAGGGAAATTCGTCTTGCATCTGTGGGTATCGGGTCTAGGACTTTCCTCATCATGACTCTGTCTGATTTCTGACTAACTTTTCTTGGTTCTTTTTCTTCGACATTTGTCTTTCCTGTCGTTCTGTGTTGGTTACTAGCACTGTTTTCTTTGGCTTCTTGTTCGAATTGAGAGGTAAGGTCTCTTACTTTACTTTGTGTGGGGTCCTGCTCCCTGTGGCTTGGTGTGTAGATCATACGTTTGAGGGCTCCTGTATGGCGCTCGAGGGCGGCTGACAAGAGGATTCCCTTCTTGATAGTCTCTTGGGTTTCTGCTTTAATCTGGGCAATCCGTTGAGGGATGTCCCCCTTCTGCCTTACGATGTAGGGGGTAACAGTTGGTCCTTGGCTGGGTTCAGCATGTTTTTGGTCTTGCTCTTGTTCTGACTCGTTGCCCTCTTCTTCACTCTCTGTTTCTGCTGTTAAGTCATAAGTTAGTACCTCTTTTTCAGTTCTGTGGTCTTTCGTTGGCTCCGGTCTGCCATGCTCACTACACTCTTCAAGCAAACTCTCTTTGTCGTCATCTTGGATGGCTCGAAGCTTTTCTTTGAATTGGGTCATCTTTCTGGTCTCTACTTCATAATCTTTCAGTCTTGCGGTGGCTCTGGCATTGGGGTTTGTGAGGTACCCATTCAGTCCAGACTCACTGGAAACCATCTTTACAATCGGGTCATATTTATCAGATGGACTGTACAGTGACACCAGTTTCCCCATTCCCCACACTTCAAGGAACCCTGTCCACCAACATAACCATCGACCAATGTCTTCTTTCCTCCGGACTGCCTTGGGGCATGGTATCACAACCAGTCTAAATCCATGTTTTATTTCTGAACAATAGTATACTTCGTCTCTTTGGAGTTGGTTAGTTAGCTGACTCACCAGTGTCTCCTCTGATTGCTCTTGGTTGAATGAGAGGAACATTTTCTTTACGGATGAAGTCCATGGTGAATATCCGTCCCCACTCAGCAGCAACTCAGTAGGGAAACGGTGTAGCTCTAACTGTGTTGATGTCGGTACTTCGGTTGACGGGAGTGGTCCTTCAGCTCACCGCTCCGTCGGTTCCCGTGTTTCAATCTCTTCGTTCATCGCTATGTCTTTGTCGTCTCGAGTTGTCCGTCTCCAAAGCCTCTCGAGGTACCTTCGAGTAGGGATGGGTTCAGACTAGTTGGCTACTAGCTTTACTGTCTGGGTCTGGTCGATCTACCCTCAATAAAGCCCTATCTTCACCTGCACGCTATGCAGTTACTGCGAGGGTTGTGACTGATGGCCCTATCAGTCACAGACAACCTTACTCCCTTTCAGGCTGTCGGTCCGGGGTGCTCAGGCAGAGACGTCCTTCTGCTGAGCATCCTTCTTCTGGGGCCCCTTTATCTCTATCAGGGTCCCTGTTCGGGCACCACCTTTCGTTGTCCGATGAGCTAACCCCTCCAACTACTTCCTGTTTTCTAAGGGATTGCTCAATCCAGCTCTCCATCAACGGGTCCCGGACTTCCCTAAACCTGAAAAGTCTTACTAAGCAGGTTTCACTGAAAGTTCTGTTTAAGCTGGTGTCGGGAAATGACTCGCCTAGCCTCTGACAGCCTACATCCAGAAGTCTCGCCCTTCTTCAACCGGAGGTCTGGACGACTGAGTAGCCAACGCAGTCGTTCACAGTCCGACAATCACTCCTGTTAACGGCCTGCTCATTCCCTAATATTACAACTGGCACTTGGTATATGGGCTAGGTTAATTTTAGTGACTCGGCACGAGCCCCAAGGGCGTTGTTTTAACAAACTGGCTAAGGCAACCAAAAAAAACCTCCTATAAATTTCTTAGAACCAGACAACAAGACTTTTTACCACCAATGAAAAACCAAAAATAAGGTGACTCAAATAATTGAATGTCCACGATTTAACTAGAATTTATATGCTTTCTTTAATTAGTAACGCTTTTGCAGGGGTCAGTAACAGCTTAAATTTCAGCAACACAATAAATTCAATAATAGAAATAAATCAATCAACTCAACCTGTCTTTCCCTGATGCTGAAACTAGTGAGTTTGGAGAGGCTTTGAAAACGGAGGCTCGTTTATGCACCCGATGGAGCTGTTCCTTAGGGTAACAACGAGTGGTTTCTTGAGGGGGATACGACTTGATCTTCAGTTTTCCTACTTTAAGTGGCAGGCACTGTTGCTCCAGGCTTCGATGGTTAAACAGAAACTTTGCTGTCATATGTCTTAGAGGACCATGGCTTCCAGAGGCTGAAGAGCTGAAGGAAACCCCGGGGACATAATTGAGGTTGATTCAGGACTTCCAGGAGCCTGAGACTTAGAGCAATCAGCTGTTCACCGATCAAGTTCACTTCTGTTGTTTGGATAAAAAGGCTGTAGATGAAATCAGATTCTTAATTTTGAGGCACAGTCCTTCAGGGCTCACGGGTTGATCCTTTTTTTAATGCAGTCGATCAGCAGGGCTGTGTCTCTGGTACTTCTTCCATCTAAGCCTCTTTTTCTCCGTCCGATCTTGTTCACTGGTCTTCTGCGAGGAAACAACCCCGTTCCTTCCTTCAGCTTTGCCTTTATAGTGCTTGACGCTTTCACCCGTCAGCTCCTTATTAGGCTTTCCAGTTATTCCTCAATCTATTCAGCTCAACTTCTTGGTTATTGCCAATACTTTAGTCATGGTCATCGTGACCTACTGGTTCCTGTTTTTTCGGCCTTGGAGCCACGCAGCTTGCTGTAGTCGCATCCTCCCTTTTTCCCGTTGTCCTTTAAAGGTTCTCTGTCAGCATACAGCTGGCTCCTGTAACTCTTAGTCATCCTGTACTTCTCTCCCTAATCTGCTCAGTCTTAAACTTTACACAGTATCACACATTCCATTCTCAGCTTTATACATCTACTTTAATACACAGTTATAAAAGCATCACTTCATTCTTTTTATCCATCACTAATAATCAACATTATCTCTTTCATATATGGTTGATTGAGAATTTTAAACCTTAATGTTTTGTATTTATTATCAATTCTCAATCATATTTCAATCATTTGTGTTCTAACTTGAAAATCAAAGATTACTCATTTCATTTATTACTTGTAAAAGAATGGAAAATCATCATACATAATTTCTTTGGATACACTTGTTTATAGTTCTGCAAAAGATGAGACAGTTAATATTTATCTCCACACAGGCCTCTCCAGTCCTCTCAGCTCCAGAATATGAGAACATGCCCATTTCACTCTGCACTGCTCCATCTGTATATTTTAATAATTGCTGCATGGATTACACAGAAATATATCTTTGTAATTTTTATGGATTTAACTGTTAACTGTAAGTACTTCATGAATGCTGCATGGATTACATGGAATGATCTCACCTTATTTTGACAGGTCTTTAGGACCAGACACAAACCATTGGCTCATCAGGACAACAAATATATAGATTAAAATCACCGACAATAAGAACACAATCATACTTGGGCACAGTTTCAGCTCCCACGTGGGATGAGGAGACAACTGTTTTCTCTAAATCCTAAATAACTATTGCTCTAAGATGAAAAAAGAGAAGCTTAAGGTAACTAAAATCAGCTAAAATAAAATTACAATTCTGTCAGGTTCTCTTAGAATTTTGTGTGACGTGCCTGCATTAACCTGAGTGACCTTTAAAGTGGAGAAACTACATGTTTTTTTTTTTTAAATGTAAAAACATCTAAAAACATACAGTTAGAAAGATTCGCTTCCTTGTGATGACAACGTCCGGTTAATGACAACATCCGGTTAATGACGATATCCGGTTAATGACGATATCCGGTTACGCCGCCAGAAGTCCCGCCGTAATGACAACATCCGGTTAATGACAACATCTGGTTAATGATGATATCCGGTTATGCCGCCGGAAGTCCCGCCTTAGGATGTCCGCTACCGGAAGTCCCGCCCACCTGTCAAAATTTTCACACCTCGTTTGATTGAAGGATGTACATTTAGTCTCTAATGCACTAATGCATTCTCACTGATGAATGAAATGTTATGGATTTTTGAATTATTATCAATAATCACCTAATAACCAATAATAAATTTATTTTTTTAAATAAAGTGACGGTAAAGGTTAATTATAACCGGATTTTTTTTACCCTGTCAGTCTGTCAGTCAAAATGACTGACAAAGTCTAGCGCAACCTCTGCTCTGGACTTTGACTTATAATGATCCGTGTAATTGGTTAACTGTCTTAAACACCGCCCATCCAAATGTGACTCCTCCCTTAAAAGTGAATTGCAGACTGAGCCATATTAAGCTTTTGAGCAGCTTTAAACACTTTAAACATGTTAGTTGAATTGTTTTTACTTTCCTTTAAATGAAACGTCGAGGAGCAAAGCGTAAGATTCAGAACAAGTGACTGAAAACATTTCAAACTAAAATACCAAGCTAGTTGATTTTCACATTCATGTTCTCTCATTCTGTTTTGGCCTTAAAAAGATCAGTGCACATGTGGTGTCATTAAAAAGGAACATTTCAGAAGGACAGGTCAGCAGAATAACCAGCAAACAGAAAATGAGCTGTCATGTTAGATGGTTTGAATCTTCATCACATCAAAATAAAGTAAATAAAGAGCAAAGCAAAAGCAAATGTGTGTACATATCTCCAATCAACTGAGCTTTAAATGATGTTGAGAGCACAGATAAGATCTGACAGTGGTTCTGATGTAGGCATACCTAATGTGAAGTGACTCAGGCCTGAGGTGAAAGCTTGTTATCCTGTATAAAATAAGATCTGCATAGCTATTGTTAAAGCTTCAGCTTCCTGTTTGCAGGCCATTAAATCCAACAAGGTCCATAACAAAGTTCTTAAACAGAAATTTCCAGGTTGGCTTAGCAGTCTTTGCCTCTGTTTCAGTTTTATTTCTGGAGGCCTCCACAGAGAGAGAGAGTTTTGATGACCCAGGGCCAAAGCATTGGTTTCATTCATTAGATGCTTCCAATTACATATGGAGACATGGCTGACTGACCAGGAAGCTCTTCAAACTCACTCTTGCTGCTTAGAGTAACACAGAAGTCAAATGATATTTAAGCAAACCCACAGCTCCATTAAGCATTTATCAGACTGTACTTTACAGACCTTCCTGGTACTGATTAATGGATGACTGGAGAAACGTATCACACTTATACAAAAACAGTATTTTTATTGGTATTAAAACAGCCGTCTCTGTTCTCCTGTATGATCCCACATATGATGGTGTACTAAAAAACATGTTACACACATCTAAAAGTGAGGAACTGAATGGGATTTGAAGGAACATCTACAGCAGGGGTCCCCAACTAAAATAGCAGGAGGTCCACTACCACCATCATCCAAACACTTTGGAGTCCGAACATTTTAAATCAACCAACAAAAATATTTTCTTTAAATTTTATTTAACATTTAATTAACACTAGAGGTTTTTAACTACTGATAAATTATTCATATGTACATGATATCATCTGCTGTACAGAAAAGTGCAATCCAATTATGAACCAATATTAAACGCACTGTTGGAGTCATCCATTTTGGTCGGACAGACCGCCTAGGCTGCGCAGTTCGACATACGCAGCTCAACAGGCGTCGCAGGTCTGACGTCACCCGGGATTATAAAACCCACGGAAACCAAACTTTCGTTGCCATTTTCAGTGTGTCGTCACGGGACGACGCAATGGAGGCTGATATCTGGAGCAACAGAAAGTCACAGGGTTAACTTTTCCTCCACATGGCCATTCCCAGAAGACCTTGATAGCTGGAATTCTGTCTGATACAAGAAGGTCAGAAGATTCATAACTGAACGAAGAACCCGCCAACACTCCGGTGCAAGTGAAAGCCCACAGAGGTTTATTTCCAAGGAGACCCCATGTTGATTCAGTCGACAGCCATGGGTCCTCATATTTTCCCCATTTTGGACGGATGACAAGTTTTTCCGTTTTTGAGTTGATCAAGGATGCGTGACACTCTGTCCCCCCACCCCCCGTTTTTCTTCAGAACTACGACCCGTCCTCAAGCCGGTGAAGAGAAGAAAGCAACGTCAAAGTAATTTCGTTCTTTTTATATTAAGTCGGATAGGTGTATTTAGAGGTCTGCGCAGGGTGAGGCAATGCATTACAGAAACAATAAAAGTGTTTTACTTAAGTGTTTTATGCTGAGTGCTTGATTTGCAGTGCCATTGTGCTGAATCACGCAGCACGGATGCGATCAGCAGGGTGCACGTTCATGTTTTGTCCGGCTGATCCCAAATCAATCAGGAGTTAGATGTTGGACTTTTAAAAGTTTTTCATTCAAAGCAGCTGCGGTCTGGTCTTCGTGGCCTGACCACTCCTTTGTTCCAGTTGTATTACTGGAGTTTTTATTTTCTACCGAGTTTCCGCCTCAGAGTTTTATGACACTTTGTTCGAGATTTGGGGCAATCAGCTGTGAGTGGCTAAGGGCACGGCCCCACCATTCTACCAGCTGATAGACGCCAACAAGACGCATCAGCGCACCAAGAAGGCTTCCCTGTACAATGGTTCTGCTCCACTTTCCAAGTTAATCCAAATTGCACTTTTTGTCCATAAAATTGCTGGCTTGATCTTCAGACACTCAATGCGTATATATTTTCTTTTATTATAATTTTTAGATAGTCATTTTACTCCCTTTTGTAGAATAGTGCATATTTACTTAGGTAAAGTTTTTGGACTAGTAATTGTATTGCTATATGGTTTCAATAAATGTTCACATATATAAAGAGAAGTGTTTGTGTTTATTTTGTGCAAGAATGGTTTATCTGCCAAAATAAGGTCAAAGTTCCCCCACCGATCGGTGGAGCAGCTGATTACACAGTGACATTTAGCGTGGTTTTGGTTAATAATTATGAATTATTAATGATAATTCACCAATTGTAATTATTAAGTGCTTTGAGCCCATAATCACAACACCAGAGGATATCTCTGATTTCTATACATCAGCAATGATTTTTGGTTAAGAAAATTATTTTTCTGAATTATGCTTACTAATTTTAAATTTTTATAAATATTCAATAATCAATAATCATAATCCTTACATTACATTATTGGCGTCCCTGGATGACCCTTAGAACAACAGACATCACTAGTGCACAAAGTAACACAATTGTGATATCCTGGAAACTTGAGAACTGTTGTGAGATTTGGTGTTTTGCAAAAGTGCTTGTAAACTAGAGGATGTATCTTGACTAATACTTGCTCAATTCTACTGCCGAGTAATAATATACTCCTAATAGTAATAATAATCTTTCTAAGGTGCTTTTGTGGATGCAAGGTGGAAGTTTAGTGTAGTTTATGGTGTGAAATTCAACTTAATTTTCCAGCTGGTCAAAGCAAGCCCCTGCTACGCTTAGAGCTGTAGCCCAATCAGCTTGGTACCATAGCAACCGAATTCCTGCCACAGTAAGAGGCTTCCTATCTGCCCCTGATGTTTGTTGGTGTAACTACAGCTGTAACTAACACTCTCCCAGTCAGGGAAAAGCACCACCACCACCTGGTGGACATTGAGTGAATGGCAGTTGCAACTGGATTTTTCCACTGCAGACAGGCGTTCAGTGCCATCCTGTGGTCACTAGTGAGAATTAATGTTGCAACCACAGAAATTAACTTAACTAATTTGATTAGTTTTCCATTAACACAGGCAGATAATCCCATCACTGATGATCAAAAAAACATAACTTGAGCTAAAATTAAGTTATTGATCATTCATTACCACTTTTGCTCTGAAATGTATGCATTTGTGCTGGGTTTTCTTGTGTGTGAAGTATGTGTTGGTCAGACTCATACAACTAACTTTAGTTGTCTAACTTGGTAGGTCCTGCTAGAAGGTAAATGGCCCATAGTGTGCATCACTAACATTAATTTGAAGCTAAGAAAAGCATTTGAATGTTTTAGTTTGGTTTTAGAAACCATGAAACTCTTATAGAAATAAACACAACTCAGATTGAACAGAAAAATAAATTAAATGTGGCTTATTAAACAAAAGCATTTAGTAAAGCATTTACAATGCTCTGTTTGAAGAGTTTCAGTCAGGTTTCAGAGCTCACCGTAGCACTGAAACAGCTCTGCTGAAAGTCACTAATGATATTCTTATGGCCTCAGATAATGGACTTGTGTCTGTACTGGTTCTGTTAGATCTCAGTGCTGTATTTAATCCAGTTGATCACAATATTCTCTTAGAAAGGCTGGAATATGCTGTAGGGATCAGGGGAACAGCGCTAGGATGGTTTAAATCTTATTTGTCTGACAGATTCCAGTTTGTTCATGTAAATGATAAATCATCTTCAAACTCCAGGGTTAATTGTGGAGTACCACAGGGTTCAGTACTTGGGCCAATTCTCTTCACTATATACAGGGGTTGGACAATGAAACTGAAACATCTGGTTTCAGGATACAATGTTTGAACCATTGGATGCACATGGTCCTCAAGCATGGTTCGGTAGTCCTTGGCAGTGACGCGCCCATCTAGCACAAGTATTGGGCCAAGGGAATGCCATGATATGGCAGCCCAAACCATCACTGATCCACCCCCATGCTTCACTCTGGGCATGCAACAGTCTGGGTGGAACGCTTCTTTGGGGCTTCTCCACACCGTAACTCTCCCGGATGTGGGGAAAACAGTAAAGGTGGACTCATCAGAGAACAATACATGTTTCATATTGTCCACAGCCCAAGTTTGCGCTCCTTTCACCATTGAAACCGACGTTTGGCATTGGCATGAGTGACCAAAGGTTTGGCTATAGCAGCCTGGCCGTGTATATTGACCCTGTGGAGCTCCCGACGGACAGTTCTGGTGGAAACAGGAGAGTTGAGGTGTACATTTAATTCTGCCGTGATTTGGGGAGCCCTGGTTTTATGTTTTTTGGATATAATCCGGGTTAGCACCCGAACATCCCTTTCAGATAGCTTCCTCTTGCGTCCACAGTTAATCCTGTTGGATGTGGTTCGTCCTTCTTGGTGGTATGCTGACATTACCCTGGATACCGTGGCTCTTGATACATCACAAAGACTTGCTCTCCTGGTCACAGATGCGCCAGCAAGACGTGCACCAACAATTTGTCCTATTTTGAACTCTGGTATGTCACCCATAATGTTGTGTGCATTTCAATATTTTGAGCAAAACTGTGCTCTTACCCTGCTAATTGAACCTTCACACTCTGCTTTTACTGGTGCAATGTGCAATCAATGAAGACTGGCTTCCAGGCTGTTCCAATTTAGCCATGAAACCTCCCACAGTAAAATGACAGGTGTTTCAGTGTCCATCCCCTGTACATGCTTCAGATAGGTCAAATTATCAGGCAGCATAGAATAAATTTTCACTGTTACGCTGATGACACTCAGCTTTACTTATCCATAAATCCTGATGAGCCCAACCAGTTAGATAGACTACAAGCATGTCTTGAAGACATAAAAACTTGGATGACTTTAAATTTTCTGCTTCTAAATTCAGACAAGACAGAAGTTGTCATCTTTGGACCGGAGTCTTTGAAAAATAAACTACTTGGTCAATCACTTAACCTGGATGGCATTAAATTGACCTCCGATAATAATGTATAAAACCTTGGTGTTATTTTTGACCAGGACATGTCATTTAAATCCCAAATTAAACAGGTTTCTAGGATTCCCTTCTTTCACCTCTGGAACATTGTCAAAATTAGAAATATCCTATCCAGGAGTGACGCTGAAAAACTAGTCCATGCATTTGTTACTTCAAGGCTGGACTATTGTAATTCTTTACTATCAGGATATCCATAAAATGCAGTTAAAAGCCTTCAGCTGATTCAAAATGCTGCAGCAAGAGTTCTGATGAAAATTAAAAAGAGAGATCATATTTCTCCTATTTTAGCTTCCCTTCATTGGCTCCCTGTTAAATCCAGAATAGAATTAAAAATTCTCCTCCTCACATATAAAGCCCTTAATGATCTAGCTCCATCATACATCAGAGATCTGATTGTTCCATACGTTCCTAACAGAGCACTTTGTTCTCAGACTGCAGGTTTACTGGTGGTTCCTAGAGTCTCTAGAAGTATAATGGGAGGCAGATCCTTTAGTTATCAGGCTCCTCTCCTGTGGAACCAGCTCCCAGTTTTAGTCCATGAGGCGGACACCCTGTCTACTTTTAAGGCTAGGCTTAAAACTTTCCTTTTTGATAAAGCTTATAGTTTGAGTGGCTTAGGTTATCCTAAGCTATCTCTGTGGTTATGCTGCTATAGGCTGAGGCTGCTGGAGGACATAATGACCACTTTCACTTTCTCTTGGCTACATTCTCCTACTACTCTCCAATTTTGCGTTATATGCTGTTATTTTAGTTAACTTTATGTTCTTTCTCTCTGTTTTTTCTCTTTCTAGAAGCTACACCTAGCCTGGCTCTGTGTTTAGCAGTAGCTGTGTTTCCATTACAAATATGCACAAAAGTTTATCTATATTCTGCTAATGTCAAAAAAACACAATTTCGCAATTGTGGTGTTTCCAATAAATAAGAAATACAATAAAAATCACACGTGAATAAGTTTGTTTACGCGATAACTCATTAAAAAACATGGCGGCGACGGATGCAAATTTTGTACTATTGGTAAATGCTCCCATTTTTTTGCTTTTTGGAATCTAAAATGCTGGTAATGCCCCAGTCACGAATTAAATTTAAAAATACTCCGTCTCCTGGTGATCCAAACATGCCGCTCCATCATCCTCCTACAACTTCCTGTCTTCTTCTTTGGCAGTAGTACCATCCGGTTGTTGATCACGTGACTTGTGTGATGCGAAAAAAGTGTTGCAGTTTTTGCGAAACACAATAATTTCGATTCGGCCAAAAAGCCACCTCATCCTAGCACAAAAACTTTTTATCAAAAAACTGGAGTTTTTTAGAAATTGCAGTGCTGCCATTAAATGATTTTCTTTTTGTAATTACAATTTGCGCAATTTGATGGTCAGTGGAAACGCAGCTTGTGTCACCTTCCTGGAGGGGGACATCAGCTGAGCTGCTGCTGTCAACAACTTAATGCTCACCTTCTACAGATGATCCACATGGCCCTGTCTTTCAGTGATTAACCCTGTCTCTCTCCTAGACATAGCTACTGACTGAGCTTCTACTGTGACTAACTCTATGTGCTCTCTTTCATCCTCTAGACTTGAAAACTGGGTCAAAGTTCATCTGCTTAGCTGTCTTTCTCTCCTAGATGAAGCCTCTAAAGGAGCTATAACAATTAATGTTTACCTTTTCTTTCATTTAAAAAGTACTCCCGGATCAGGGCTTCTGTGTTCACTGTCGCTACATGCATTCTCAATATGAGGGATTGCTGCAAAGTCAAGGCCAGTGACTGTCCACTGTCTCTACATGCTCATCCAGGAGGAGTGAATGCTGCAAGTCACTGACTGGATGCAATCTGCTGGGTTTCATTTAACGGAAAATTATTTTTCAATTTGAATAATAAACTGAATTTGATTGCATTGTTTGATAACTAGGATCAACTGGAATGTATGTACTTAACTTGGAATCTGTATGATTAGATTGAATTGACTTAAAGTGCCTTGAGACGACATGTGTTGTGAATTGGCCCTATATAAATAAAACTGAATTTAACTACTTATCTTCTTAATATACAGTTCAATGACATCATTTTAAATTTATTTATAGTTTTTTATTAACTACCATTAAAATAATTTTCTTTTCTGTTTGGCCAGTTTCTATATTTGCCTGCGGTTGTTATCTTGTCCATCAGTCAATCCTTCTAAAGATAAGTGGTTGTACTGGATTTAATCAGGGGTATCTGAGTAGATGGGGCCAAAATCAGATGTACACCACACTTTTATATGTGTAAAAACATGTATTCTTTTCCCTATTTATAGAGATGAACCACCTTGCGTTTCTTTGTGGTTGGACTGGAAAACGTTAGGAGGAGTGAATACTTTTGCAAGGTTCTGTAATGTGTTGTGAATGTGCGTTATTATTCCTCCGTATGAGAGGAGAGTTTTGCAGCCATTGCCACACAGAGTGTGTGTTTGTGCTGTATTCAGTGAGATGTGCTCCCATACTTCCTCTGTAAGATTAAACATCTCAGATTGAATAACGCCAGTGCATCAACATTTGCTGCAAACCATGAAGATGTACATTTATGCACACCAGCAGTGTAATGATGTTCAGTAACAAGATGCTGTCATCCCAACAGCAGCACCTCCACTCACCGAGAGTGTTTGAAGTGGACACTAATGAGCTCTTTAAGGTCCTCCACTCCTCCGATCGACCTGTACAGGGGTGTTACTCTCTGGCGTGGGTGTGTGGCCAAGATGGGGGTTTGGACACTGCTGTCCAGGGTGAGAAGGTATATAAGATAGAACACTGGAGGTTCTCAGCTACTTTAACTCGAAGAGGGCATTCAACTTTGAATCAAATCCTCATTGTTTTTATTGTTTCTGATTGCGAGCCTCCAGCTGATGGTCCAACGTTAGAAAACTTGATTTCTACAAACTTCTGACATTCTGAGTCTTGTTCCTGAGAGACAGGTAAGAATTCATGTACCTTCAGAAATCAAAGCCTTTCTATGGATGCAAAACCTTAAGAAACTGAAGTAAAGCCTCCTGGCAGTGATATAAATTTGGTTTGTTTGACTGAAATGAGTTCTGGCTTTAGTTCAGTGACGGATTTCAAACAGCACCTGGGTTGTTTATGGGTCTGTGGATGTTTGTGATCAGAATCCAGTAACAAAATGCAATTATTTGGTTTTCATTTAAAAATAAAAAATATACAAATTTTTTATCTTTATGTAAAATTAACACTTTAAAGATATTTTCCCATTTAATTTCTGACCACAAAACAAATCAACAGATCAACAGAAAGACATAAAGTAAACACTTATCTAAAATTTGAATGAGTTCAGACATGAATATGTTATTTTTAAATTGTCAGTATGAGCAGTGATGTCATGGGGTGAAGCACAACATTTTCAGGCCCGGAGGGCACCAGAAGATTTTTTGGTTTTCTTTTACCTTTAATTTTTTTATTATTTTCAATACTAACACAATTGAAGGTTCTGCTCAACTGTTTTCTAATTTAATCCTTTGTATTTGACCAAAATACAAATAGGAGTTGTTTCTTGTTTTTATGGTTTCTGGCTAGAACATCCAGTTACCAGAACATAAATGGACTTTTATAGGATTGCAGACAAATTCAGAAATTAAACTTGATTAAACTGAACTATTGAAACAGACAATATTATTCCACCCAAAAGGCCCTTGTGACACCCACCATGTGAATGCTGGCTCCATATTAGAAATCCACTGATTCCAGTCTGGAGGTGAGATCTGTATTTAAACCCAACATAAGATAAACATGGATTTGAACACTACAAACGATATGAAGAAACGGTTTGTCATATTGTTGTTAAAAGCATATCAGGTGTTCTGAGCTGAGGTAGTGATGGTAGTGATGTATACATATACAGTTTATGGTGAATTCCAAACCCTTGATCTGTTTTTCTTGGAGACACAGTGATTTGTCTTTAGTTCATCTACAGCAGAATGTGATGGAGTTTCACCATAAGTCAGTCCCATGAGTCTCTCTCTCTCTGTCCTGGTTTTTGGTTATAATATAGATGACCCTCTAATATAATCTGAAGAGATTGTGTTGTCGCCTCTCATGGTTTTGGAGAAATAAATTCCTGAAAGTGGGACAAATGCATATAATGGTTGAGCATTTTGAGGTACTTTGACAAGATATTTCTCCAAAACTGTACAGTAAAATATTAATATATTACCTTAGATAGAAAAACTTTTTATCCAATTTGAATAAATAACAGAATCTGGCTGCACTGTTCAATGATTAAGATTAATTGGAATGTATGTACCTGACTTTTGTGAAGTGCCTTGAGACGCCATGTGTTGTGAATTGGCGCTATATAAATAAACTGAAACTGAAACTAAATATTTATTCTTTTACATAAAACATGAATGTGAAAGTTGTAAAAATGTAATTAATATAAATGTTCTGTAAGTTACTTTTCTGTTTTCCTCCTATTTTCTCAACCGTTGCCAGGATCGGGTCCTTTCTGCTCCATCACCGTAATGCACCTTGTATGCACGACGCTAATCTTCAAGAGAGAGCTGGTGTCGGCCGGCGTGACCGCGTATTTCTGACTGTCGGCTCACTTAACCGCAGTTTTCTTCTGTACAACAAGCCTTGCAGTTTGAGCAGCTGCTCTAGTCAGCGCTAACCAATAGGGAAACGTCTTACATCGTTCGTCTTTAGGCCCCGCCCAGGATGTTCATGTTTCCAGAACTCAAAATTCTTTGAGTTCAACCAAAAACAGAGAGCCTCAAAATCAAAAGAGCGAGAGTCGTAACCAAAGATTGTTGACACGCGCAAATAAAAGTTGATGCTTTGCAAATAACTTTTTTCTCTTCATGAGAAAAAATGAGTCATTTTAATCAAAAAAAATTTTTCAAAAAATGAAATAATTCATAAAAAAGATTGTTACAACTCTGAAAGTTTTGATCACAACTTAATATTTTTTGATTGAGATTAGTTTTTTTTTGATTGAGATTAGTTTTTTGATTGATTGAATAATATTGAGACAAATTTACCTCCATACACAAACACCTGTCCAATTGGGCTGATCCATCTGGCGCAGGGCTTTGGATGTCTGGATGGTTCCACATCACTATAGAACTGGTTGCTTATACAAAGGGTCCCAATGTAATCTGAGAACTTTTTCACATAAACTTTATAAAACCCGCGCTGCAAGTAAACAGAACAAATTAACTCATATCCTTGTTTTCCTTTGTTTTCCTCTGGTCACAGAAGTGTTGAGTTCAGCAACTCTGTGAAAGATTTACTTCACACAGCAGTTAACGACCCCATCAGTTATTAGTCTTTCAATTTGAGGGTTAATCAGTGATTATTTCAGATTTCTAAACCATTTAATAAACCTTAAAAAACCTTTTTGCTCAGTCTCATGTAGGAGAAACTTTTCTACGTACTGTCAGGCTGGACAATAACATCCCAGCACAGCTGTAGTCTCCTAATATTTCAAATAAAATTCTGGGTTATAACAGTTTTGACTAAATTCATGTTTCTACGGGGCCATTTGAAGCGGCCTGATACGTTCCCATCTGTGATGTTGTTCTACCGCTAACTGCCTGCTAACACAAGTTGTTTCTTTCTATGGTCACCAGATACTTGTTTTTTAGAGGAGGCATTGCTGAAAAGTCAATGACATCAAGCAAACATGCTGTAAATAGATAATATTTTACCAATTAGTGTTATATGGTCAATGAACTTTGATTGAAATAGACTATAATTAGGATCGAATGTTAATGTAAGTGGATAAAATGTCACTCTACTGTATGGTTGTAATGAAATTTTGACTGAATTAGAACCTTTATATGGAATATAAATTGCATCTATTTGTTCAGTGCCTTAAGATGACATTTATTTGTAAAATATATTAATAAACTAAACTTCAGGAGGTTTTTTTCTTTTTAGGATGTCAGAGCTTTTGGCTTTTCCTCGTATATCCTTCCTGCTGATTTGGGTTCTGGTAATTTCCTCGATGACATCTGGCTTCCCTCAACCTCGACTACCTCTCAGGTATTTAGTGAATCTCCTGTGGAATCTTTTTTAAACTCGTACATTTGGCCAATTATATCCTTCATATTACTCTAATAACATACATTGCAGATATGGTCTCATTCCTGTGATGTCTTCTGTGATCCTAGAAATCCTGATGATCCACAGGAAGCGAAACGAGATGACTGGGAGGTCCTCTTCCCCTCCATTTCCCTCCATGACTGGAACATCCAGATGATGTTGGCGCCCAGCCTAAGAGCAGCTGGAGACAGCAAGGCTGGTCTGATGAGGGAAGCATGGCTGTTTGCTCCCGAAAGGATGGAGGCCAGGTATTGGAGCTCTATGGGAAAAATAAATCTGAGTGATGTTTACACGTCCTAAACCGCCTTTTTAAATTTCACTAAACAGTTATATTCACAGTTACCTGCATGAAAAAGTAAAGAAAACATTTCCTATATGTCCTGTTTGTAGTTATTTATTATTGTCAATTTTTTCAGCTGTTTTTAATTTTTTTACATCTACGTTTTCAGAAGATAAAATGAGTCTGAAGGGTTGAAGGAAAGGTGACCCAAAGAGACATTTTCTAGTTATTTTAATCCATTAGATTCAGTTCAAAAATTACCTTTGCAGGAGCAGTAAGAGCCAACAATATCAAGATTAGTCACTTGGGAAATAAAAAACTTTTCCATTAATTATCCTTTTCAGCACGTGACTGATGACATTAATGTCGACAGTGTTGGAACAAATGGACCCGGATATAGATGAATGAGTCAAACTGGTTTCCAGTATGCAACTAGGATTGACCATTTTTTAAATTTGAACGCTTCTGAAACCGAAGGTTGCAAGACGGTTGTGGGTTCGATTCCAGCTTCCTCCTGCCGTATGTCGATGTGCCCCAGGGCAAGGCACTTAACCTCAAGTTGCCTACCAAGCCGTGTATCTGTGTATGAATGTGTGAGCGTTAGTGAGTGCGATTGGGTGAATGTGGCTCTAGTGTAAAGCGTTTTGAGCGGTCTGTATGACTGGAAAAGTGTTATATAAGTTCAGTCCATTTATGTATATATATATCAATCGATAAATTCATGAACCTTCAGAAATCAAAGCCTATATCAATCTATAAGTAGTTTTATTACACAAAAATGACCAACTATGACCCCATTTGGTGTTCATGAAATCAGCAATTACTTGATTCAAATGCATCAAGTTTTTTTTCTGAATAAAATAGTCTGAACATCACTATGAATTTTAATTCTATAAACGTTTAACTTTTTCTTAACTTTACTATAGTTTTTTTTGCAGCCATTCCAGGTTGTTTGTCTATGAAAAACTACATGGGCTAACGTTAGCTGGCCATTTGCATTTGAGATGACCTTGCCAATTTAGGTCGAGTATAACTTGAGTTGCGTCAATGTTGGTGTAAGACATGTTTTATTGTTTTACTAACCTGATTCTGACTGCATGTCGGAGTGTCGGAGGAAGAGGCAGAGGAGGAAGACGCATGATTATATCATGCTCCCTCCTTTGCATGATAAAGTGTTGGTAAGTGTTGCACTGAGCCGACTTGTAATTTCTTTTATTAAAATTAAGCCACACCTTTGATCGCCTCTGATTACTGCCCATAGTGGCGCACATACTTCCTGCAGATTCTTCTTTGCGCCTTCTTCTTCTGGTCGGTGAACTTGGTATCCAAACTAAGAATCAAAATTTAAAAATCTAAACGATTCCAGAAGAATTGGAATGTCAGTCCTGGATCCAATCGATTCTCGAGACTCGATGCCCAACCCTAGCACTCACAGAGCAATAGTTGGCAGCTGATAAGGAAGACTCCGACATTATTAAATTACATCCCAGTTTGTCAAAAACTATTTCTCCTTGAAGGGAAACAAATTTTCCTTTTAATTTACTAAAAATTGCCTGTACAATTTTTTTATTGTTTATCTTAGTACCTGGAGTGTGAAGGCTACGTTCACACTGCAAGTCTTGATGCTCAGTTCCGATTTTTTGCTGAAATCCAATTTTTTTTTGCGTGGTTGTTCAAACCACTAATTAAAGAGACCTCCAGACTTCAGTCTGAACAGTTCACGACCCCAAAGCGGCCCACATGCCTGGATAGAGAATGTAGACAACACAGAGCAGTGCTCTGTTTACAGAGGTTATAATGGATGTTGCCGTCTCTGTGTTATTATTAAGTTGTTGAGAGATGGGAGCCAACAATATTCTGACCACGTCATAACAAGATGAGGAAAGGTAAGAAAACAGAGAGTAATACTGTTAGAACTAGACCTGATGTTAAAGCATAACTCCGCCCCCAGACAAAGTTAGAAAAACGCCACCAAAGTGGGCGGTGCCAAAAGACACTGAGGGGCGTGGTCAAGTGTGGGGATGAGCAGAGTGAGTTAAGTGGGGGCGGGGCCAGGAGGATGAGGGAAAGTGGCAGCTAGCTTCATTTGACATGTTGAAACATGGAGAGCGACGCTGGTAGTTTCACCACGGACAGATCTTTGGAGGTGGAGGATTTATCACCCCCCTCGTCACCAGAGGTTGAGGGAGGTTTTAAGGAGCCCAGTGGGCCTGAGCCTTACCAGTCCGAGCCGCTGGCTCAAGGAGTCAGCGACGCCTGAAGCCGGTGCTGCCGAGGAAGTGGAGGACAGAATGGGTCCAGTTTCTGAGTGGTAACATGATGTTAGCAGCATCATAGCTAACATGGGCTAACGTTCAAAGCAGATGAACACATATGCAATTATGTAGCAAACTAAACATTGTAAAAGAACTTTATATTTTAGATTCCTTAAAGTAGCCGCTCTTTGCTGTGATACCTGAAATATTAACCTTTGACCTTCTCTCAATGAACCTCTGGCTGAACGCGGCACTGTGGCATGGACATGGACCAGGCTGTACTCTTTGAACCAGTAGAAAAATTCAACTGCAGTAACCACCGTTCAACCAAAGAGGGCAGCACTAAGATGGCTTTAGGACACACACTGCTGAATTAAACAAGTTTATATGGAAACATAAAAAAAAAATGCATAACATAAAGATATCACCCTGAAGGCCCAGTTTATGGTTTATCTGCAAAAAAGTTGATTTGGGGTTTAGTTCTTCTTTAACAACGGTCTTTAGTGGAGCAGATCCAATGAGGTGGACGGAGATGTTTCAGGTGGCTGGCTTTGTCCTCACCACTTATTAAAAATACTCTATTTCTGGCCATGAATTAAATTAATTTTGATAATTTGAACCATAAATAAATGAAGATGGGTGCATTTTCTTTGCTTGATGTCAGTATTCAGGCCTTAATGTGTGAAAGTTTTCCTTTAACTAGGACATTTCTGAGGAAGATCTTCTTAAAGGTGAACTCTTGGCGGTTCTGTCTGGTAAATGTTGTGATGTTGTCTCCAGTGTGGAGGGGGTCTGGCCCACTGAGTGGTCATCAGAAGGAGCCCGGCTGGTGAAGAGGAACATGGTGGTGGCTGACGACGCTGCCTTCAGAGAGAAGAGCAAACTCCTCACTTCCATGGAGAGACAAAAGTGGCTCAACTCCTACATGCAGAAACTTCTGGTGGTTAACTCCTGATGAATGCTGGTTGTTTCTGCAGTGTTAAATATGTTTGCTATCTATGTGGAGAAAATGTTGCTGGCATTAAACTCAGAAGTGAATCAAAATACAAAAGATGTTTCTGATGTTCATGACAAATGCTGAGTTTGACAGACATGTTGGTTTAGTCTGTGTCATAGAGGAAAACTCATTCAGCTTCACATTCAGCAGATTATCGTTACTCTAAAACTAATTATTTGTTTTTGCTTTTACAGCCTTAGAAGCACTTCTTACCAAGACAAATGGATCCAAAGATGCAACACCAGAACCTTGGTACATTATGGAGATGAGCTGGAACAGAACGTGTTCTCCATCTGAAGTTCTGATATCAAATAAATCTGCCCAAAGCAGCAACGATCCTTTGTGAAGAAACATTTTTGGCATTATATTCCTACTTTAACTTACAAACTATGTGGGCTTTATTCTACGTGTTTCTGTTGTGAGAACTGATTGGACAGTAACAGCAGATTTCCTCCCGGTATTAAACAGGTAGTAAACACAAGCGTTAGCCCTGATGGGTTGCTCTTGCTCTAGTCTGACACCTGGTGGTCAATTTGTAGAACTATGCTGTGACTCTTAAGACATTTAATGTTTTGACTCAACCATCCTGGAAAATGTTCTATTTAATATTGCAAACTCTTCCAGAATCAAAGTTTAAGGTTTTTATTTCGTGAAGTTCAAACCATGTTTGACATTTACTCCAAGCTTACAGGAAGTGTTGGGATGGCGCATAGGCTTTAAATTATTTAAATTCAGTCTCCGCTTTATTTCATGACTCAAACTGCTACAGCGTTTCATAAGAGTAATGCAACTAGAGCTGCAGAGTTACCTACTGCATGTAGTTTAAATGTTTTTCTATAGCTTATAAACCGAGCCCAGGTGGTTTGGTGATGTATTCACAGAGAGAATCAGTTTCCTGCAGCACAAAACACCGAACAGACCTTTTTGGAATTCATGCAGGCATCTCAATTAGAAAATCATCAAAAAATTTTTTTTTTTCAAAAAATCATTTAAATAACTATTTATTCTAAAATTTAAATTCCACACTGGACAATATATTTCAATATTTATTTTTGTTCGGAATGATTCTGGCTTACAACACAAAAAATTTAGTTTCTCAGAAAATTAGAATAGGGACATCAGACAATAAAAAGGATTTTATTGCATTTAATATTGACCTACTGAACAGTATTCTCAAGTTCTGTACCGTATTGCTCTCAGTTCTTGGTCTGGGCCCCTTTTTGCATGATGTCTCTGGTCCGGGAGGGGTTTTAAAACACCAGGGCTGTGACAGCTGCAGCCATCTCCTGGTCAGTCTGTGTTGTGGTTCTTATATTTCTGACTCCACCTGACATCCACACCTTGTGGTTCTCTCGCAAACTCTAAAATGGGCTTTGCTTCACAATCCTCTCATGGCTTCAAGGCTGCAATGGTCCCAGTAGCTAGCGCACCTTTTTCTATCACAGTTTTTTCTTCCACTCAAAATTTCCATTTCTATGGCTTGGACACACAACTCTGAACAGTCAGCTTCTTTGGCCTAACTTTGTCTCATGCAGGTGAGTGAAGAAGCTTCACTTAGCCTGGTTTGGGAGAGAGCTAACTGCACAGAATAAATCTCTATGGTAACTAAAGTCCAGGGTTTCTGCAGGGCCTTCAAACCGGATCCATTTTAAAACTCAAATTACATTTATGTATATCTTGAAGTTAAATGTTTGTGTATTCATTGCTTCTTTAATCAGCCTTTTTCTGACTGGCATTCAGCAGACTTACTAATATTCTAATCACTAAGGTTATTAAATAGAAGTGAAGCTGGTTGGAGCTATTCTTAATCCTCTGGTCTTCAAATGAAACACTAATGGCAGGGTACACTCAGGTCAGGTCACTGTCCATCACTGTCATTAAATCTCAGGGGGATAAAATGTTATTTACACCTAAAAAAAACTGATTTCTGGAGTTATTTTGAGGAGGTAAATCATCAGAACATTTTCATCAGAGTCCTGTTTCAAACTAAAAAGAGTAAAACAGGAACATATTCCTCCTGACTTTGGGTCATCTACAGCGGTATAAAGACCAGCTCGTCCAGGACTGCCATAAGGTCCTGCAGCTGCTTCCGGTGCCAGACGCTGTCCGTCCCTCTCTGCAGCTGCACAGTTTCAGCCTGAAAGCAGCAGCTCTGTAGCCTGAGACAAAGGAGGAGCTCGCCAGGGCCTCGGCCTGCTGTGGGGCCCCTCTGATGGAAAGTATGAGCGTCTTCTCAGCCTGTAGTCTGGCACAACACACCTTATGAATGGAGGGAACAGAGAGGAGAGAGGACAGAGGAGACGACAGGGAGGCCACGTCTGAATCATCCTCCCTTGGAGTTCACCCCTGAGCTTCCTGGGAAAGAACAGGAACAACATCAGACCGACACAGAGCTGTGGAAAAGTATTAACCCCCCTACAGATTGCTGTCACTCCCTTTAAAAGTTTTAACAATCGTCAAACAAACGTTAAAAACCCGATAAAGATAACCCGAATAAAGAAATCCAATTCATTTTTAA
>JAHHUM010003075.1:0-92393 GCA_036173005.1 Crenichthys baileyi
GCTTTTTGCTTGTTTGTTTGGTTTAAAAGGTTTAAGGTTCTGTAATTTACAAAAATAATGTATATTTTTCTTTCGTTCTCTGATTTTCGCTAAAGATATAGACATAGTGCAGCCTTCTTGAAATTCTTTTTCTTGGTTACAGCAACTCTCATCTCTCCTTTCTACTTAACCACTTTTCACTTTATCTCCCTCTTTTCTTCACGCAATTTCTCCCTCAACTCTTAATCACAGAGAGTAAGGGAATTGATAACCGTCAATTACCTTATGTTGCTCTGTGATTAATGTTCTCAGGTCTTTCTCATTCATAGCTCATGTCATGGCCCATAAACTAATACCTAAAAGAGATCAGCTGAATGATTCCCACTCCAAAAGAGGGCAAGAGAAAATGATTTTTATGAGCAGAAGACACACTAATACTGATGCTGAAGTTTGATGAAGGACATGAAGAAAAGAGTTGTGGGAAAGTCAAATATGAAACAAGAAAGAAAAACACTTGCTTTTGCTTTTATTTTGCTTGAAATATTCTGTTGTATTCTGCATGGAATAAAGCAGATGTCAGCATTATTCCAAATCTAGCTATAAATCTGAGGTAAGTCTTGATTTGTCGCACTCATCATGGCATATTTATTAGATACTTCTGCTCTGTTATAATTCTACCTGTAACATGTGACAAGCACATGGACAAACCATCAACAAGAGCATAAAGGAACAATTTATGTAATTAAATCTGTGTTCATTGTTTATTCATACAACATGTATTAAGTGAATCCACTTGCTCATGCTTCACTTATCTGTCAAAATTGGAAAAAGGGGTGCCGAAGGAATGACAGGCTGATGTAAAGAATGATTATATAAACTTGCAGCTCCGTGGAGCTACATAGACATTATCTGCTCTGTTATGGATTGTAAATTTCGGTCTAAGCCGAAAATAATAGCAATATTCCTATAAATATTGCTAAAATAATATAAAAACCCCAGGTTTGCCCAATGTTGTCTGCTGTTTCCACAAAGAAGTAAGAAATGAGTAAAAATGGTGTAAGGATTAGGATTATTGATTCATGAATATTTATCAAAATTATAATCAAAAATCATAATTCAGAAAAATAATTTTCTTAACCAAAAATCAGTGCTTACAAATAGAAATCTGAG
Organism: Crenichthys baileyi; assembly: GCA_036173005.1. Classification (NCBI taxonomy): domain Eukaryota; kingdom Metazoa; phylum Chordata; class Actinopteri; order Cyprinodontiformes; family Goodeidae; genus Crenichthys; species Crenichthys baileyi. Next base: position 1,150 of record JAHHUM010003075.1, read on the forward strand.
TCCTCTGGTGTTGTGATTATGGGCTAGAAGCACTTAATAATTACAATTAGTTAATTATCATTAATAATTGATAATTATTAACCAAAACTACGCTAAATGTCTGTTTAATCAGCTGCTCCACTGATCAGTGCAGGAACATTGACCTTATTTTGACAGATAAATCACTCTTGCACTCTTGAAATAAACACAAACGCCTCTCTTTACATATGTGAACATTTATTGAAACCATACAGCCCTGATATAATTACTATTCTGGTCCAAAAACCTTCACCTAACTAAAAAGTAGTATTCTACAAAAAGAGTACAATGATTAACTAACAAATAGTAAAACGAAACATGTGCGCATTGAGTCTCTATGAAGATCAAACCAGCAGTTTTATGGACAAAATGTGCAATTTGTGTTAACTTGGAAAGAGAAGCCCTCCAGGTGTGCTGATGTCTCGATTTTCAGCGATCAGCTGATAGAACAGTGGGGCCGCGCCCTACAGCTGATTGCCCCAAATCTCGAACAAAGGGTCATAAAACTCAGAGGCGGGAACTCGGTGGAAAAACTCCAGTAATAAAACTGGGAAAAAGGAGTGGTCAGGCCAAAAGTTCCAGACCGCAGCTGCTTTGAATGAAAAACTTTTAAAAGTTCAACTCCTAACTCCTGGCTGATTTGGGATCAGCCAGACAAAAACATAAACATGCACCTTGCTGATCGCATCTGAGCTCCGCGATCAAGCAACACCTTACACAGCAAATCAAACAGCTCAGCATAAAACACTTCAATCAGTATTGCATGCAACAAGTTAATACCTTGGATTAACTAGGTGGTGATCACCTTAAACTATGCCTCACCCTGCCCAGACCTCTAAATACACTAATCCGATTTAATACAAAAAGAACAAAATTACTTTGACGCTGCTTTCTTCTCTTCACCGGCTTGAGGATGGTTCATAGGTCTGAAGAAAAACGGGGGGGATAGAATGTCACGCGTCCACCATCAACTCAAAAACGGTAAACTTCTCATCCGTCCAAAACCGGTAAAATATGAGGAACCGTTGCAGTCGACTGAATCAACAAGGGGTCTCCTTGGAAATAAACCTCTGTGGGCTTGCACATGCGCCGGAGCGTCGGTGGGAATTCCAGCTTTCAAGCTCTCCAGGGAATGGCTGTGTGGAGGAAAACTTAAACTCGCCTGCGAGTTTCCATCGCTCGTCATGTGAGACATGCTGGAAATGGCAATGATAGTTTGGTTTCCGCGAGTGTTATAATCCCGGGTGACGTCAGAGCTGCGACGCCTGTTGAGCGGCGCATGTCGAACTGCGTAGCCTAGTTGATCTGTCCGACCAAAATGGATGACCCCAACAATGGTATAGTATATTCATAAAGTCTTGCAGGACAGTCACCTAGATTCTGGAAGATCATGCATGATTAAACTAACTAGATTGGTCAGAAAATAGAAAAAATAAGAAGTAATGAATCAATATACATGAAAAATAAAGCAACAGCCAAAGCATTATACAGGGGTTGGAGAATGAAACTGAAAGACCTGGTTTTAGACCACAATAATTTGTTAGTATGGTGTAGGGCCTCCTTTTGGAGCCAATACAGCGTGAATTCGTCTTGGGAATGACATATACAAGTCCTGCACAGTGGTCAGAGGGATTTTGAGCCATTCTTCTTGCAGGATAGTGGCCAGGTCACTACGTGATACTGGTGGAGGAAAACTTTTCCTGACTCGCTCCTCCAAAACACCCCAAAGTGGCTCAATAGTATTTAGATCTGGTGACTGTGCAGGCCATGGTAGATGTTCAACTTCACTCTCATGTTCATCAAAACAATCTTTCACCAGTCTTGCTGTGTGTATTGGTGCATTGTCATCCTGATACACGGCACCGCCTTCAGGATACAATGTTTGAACCATTGGATGCACATGGTCCTCAAGAATGGTTCGTCAGTCCTTGGCAGTGACGCGTCCATCTAGCACAAGTATTGGGCCAAGGGAATGCCATGATATGGCAGCCCAAACCATCACTGATCCACCCCCATGCTTCACTCTGGGCATGCAACAGTCTGGGTGGTACGCTTCTTTGGGGCTTCTCCACACCGTAACTCTCCCGGATGTGGGGAAAACAGTAAAGGTGGACTCATTAGAGAGTAATACATGTTTCACATTGTCCACAGCCCAAGATTTGCGCTCCTTGCACCATTGAAACCGACGTTTGGCATTGGCATGAGTGACCAAAGGTTTGGCTATACCAGCCCGGCTGTGTATATTGACCCTGTGGAGCTCCCGACGGACAGTTCTGGTGGAAACAGGAGAGTTGAGGTGCACATTTAATTCTGCCGTGATTTGGGCAGCTGTGGTTTTATGTTTTTTGGATACAATCCGGGTTAGCACCCGAACATCCCTTTCAGACAGCTTCCTCTTACATCCACAGTTAATCCTGTTGGATGTGGTTAATCCTTCTTGGTGGTGTGCTGACATTACCCTGGATACCGTGGCTCTTGATACATCACAAAGACTTGCTGTCTTGGTCACAGATGCGCCAGCAAGACGTGCACCAACAATTTGTCCTCTTTTGAACTCTGGTATGTCACCCATAATGTTGTGTGCATTTCAATATTATGAGCAAAACCGTGCTCTTCCCTGCTAATTGAACCTTCACACTCTGCTCTTATTGGTGCAATGTGCAATCAATGAAGACCGGCTACCAGGCTGGTCCAATTTAGCCATGAAACCTCCCTCACTAAAATTACAGGTGTTTCAGTTTCTTTGTCCAACCCCTGTAAATGCTAACCAAAAAATTTAAATAAATAATGAGATAATAAATAAAATACAGAAAAAATGTTTTTAGTTTTGAGAATACAAGTAGGGGAGGAAAAACAAGCAGCATGTTTAAAATATTTTGTATGCAATTATTTGAGGATAATTACATCAGGATGTTAAGTAAATCAATTACTATAGCTCACCCCTAAATTATATTAAAACTCAGACTGTCAAGCCATCAAGGTTTATTCTAATACATTTGTGGGTTGCTTCATTACCTTGATTTTTCTTCTGATGAGACTTGCAGAGGGTTATTAAGCAATTCTGCTCCGGAATACGTAAGCAAGGCGAAACATTCTGGTGGTCAGCATCAATGACTAAATCTGTTTTCCAACAGAACTTCTTCGTCATTGGGGTCACCAGTCAGTGACACTGGAAAAAACTCCAAAAAAACCACAAGCTTTTGGCATGATTAAACTTAGACACTAAATTAAAAACCATAAATATGACAGATAAAAAAAGTTAAAGTGAAGATAAAGTAAAGTGGGTAAATATGTGCAGGGACCAGGAGTTACCAGAGAAACACAGTGAAAGAAATTAAGGAAAGAAATGTGCTTGACTTAGATTTATTTTGAAATGCTACCATTGAGCTGCATCTTGAAACTAAAATAGTTGACTGGCTTGTCTGCAGTAGCAGTGAAGCCCCATGCATACATTATTGTGGAGTTCAGATAATTTGTTGACAATTAGCTGCAACAGGATACAGGGAAAAGCTGATTAGCATGTTGGTACATGTCAGCCACAGGAATAGAGACATGATTGCTTTGAAACTAACATGAATATAGCATTGCACATTCACTGTCATACTCTCTCTCCTTATTTATTTTCATGTTCTCTTCATATGCTCCTATTTAAGGGAGAATTAATATTTATCCTTTGGCAAAAAATGAATATGGGTGTATAGACAACCCGATAAGAAAAAAATGGGATCACAGTAAACAGTCTCTTGTAAAGTATTGCCTGTATTTCTTTTTGCAGTATGTGTTTTCTTTGTTGTTTGGTATATTAATAATTTAAGTAATGGGTTATCCAATATGGACATTTCTAAAGAGTATTGTTTGTTAGATGTCTGAGCCTGCTTTCAATACAGCTCAAGATATATTTTATGACCAGACAGCTACATTTGTGAGATGCTTTTTTCACTTTGCGTCACAGAGTGGCTTTTAAATAAATCAAAAATAACATTTAGTCATTGATTAAGAAAAAAATATTTTCATGTAGCCTCTTCTGCGAAGTGCCACAGTCAGAAAACCCAGTCTCCTTACCAGTCTGACAGCTGGGATTGATTTGCTTCGACCACCTAAATCTCACTTGTGAGCTATTGTTCAACATGTTATTAATATAAATGCATGTTTAAGTTAAACAAGTTAAAATAAATGGATGGGATTTTGTGAGGCAAACCTTCCAGAAATATTTACATTTACAGCTTTTAATATATGTATCAAACTCTTTAAATGGTACTAATTTTTATTTTTGTAAAAAACTTAATCCTTGTTTTGTGTAGTGTATTTTTTATCACTTGGTCTAGTAGTCATAACATCACAAATTGTTACCTGGCTCTTATGTATCATTCAGTGAGGAATAGTCTTTAGGTTTTAGCATGTAATATGTCTCCCTATGTACATTTGTTTCAGTCAGATGTCCTTGTTTCTACAACTGCTTTCAAATATTTTAGTTTACAATGTTATCTTTTGTATTTGTACTTTAGTTTAAAAACTGGATCGCTTGCATTTAATGGTGTCTTTTAATTGTTATGTCTTTTAGTGTATTTTGGTACTGAAATTTTCCGGAAGGGAACAATTTCGGGTCTCTGTCTGTTTGTTGTGTTCTGATCAATGTATTTTGTCTCAAATAAGTGGAATTTTGGCTAGCCTCAAAACATTAGGTTGCATGTTGGGGCTTAAAAATTTCCAAGTCACACTTATCTTACAGTAAATTTGAATATTACAGAAGTGTTAATAACATTTGCCAGACCTTTGCATATTTCCAAGTGTAGCAGACATAGGGCCTTATCTTCAAAAGGTTTGCATGTACAAAACCACACACAAACCTGTTTGCGTCTGCAAAGCTTATCTACAAACGAGGTGCTAATTGGATTGAGTGTGTAAAATCAGTGGAACAGCGAGCGCAAAGTTTTTAGCGAGTTTGCTGTCATAAATATGCTAAATATATGATAATAACCCAAACGCACAAATTTATGGGAGGGGCATATGCAAATGTATCCTTACCACCCGCAATGTGTTTCATCTAACCTCAAATAGATTGCGGGTGCTGTTATTGCATCTGGTTTTAGAACGTTTTGCAGGTGCTTTTAGAATGAAATGCAGGTGCTAACTGTGACGCAAAAATGTCTGCTGTCACTGTAGTGAGAAGGAGACATAGATTGCAGAGCAGTTGGAGTTGGATTAGTCTGATTATGTTTTTTGAATGTGAACATAAGCCAGGGGAGGGTTTATACAATAAAAAATGACTTAATCGCACCAAAAAACAATTTAAACAATCAAACATGCTGTATATCGTTAAAATATTGGCAAAACAAATAAAACGAATTCAGTACAATCATTGTAAAATAATTTATTTTTAAGTACATAAATGATAAATGTAAATTATTTGCAGGACAGTTATGAGAGGTTATGTTTTAATATTAGCAAAGCTATAATATATAGATTGCCAGCTCTTACATCAAACAAGTTTTATGTTGCTAATCTTACATTCAGGTTTAAATATTGTGGCTGTTTATGATAAACTCCGATCTCTTGAAACATATACTCTCAAAACCAAAGAACGCAGTAAGTCTCTGAAAAGAAATAAAAGTTCAAGGGAGGCAAGCCTCTAATAAATTTATTAACAGACATATTTGTTTTTTTAATGTTAATATTGGTTGGCCAATTTGTAAGCTGCAACCTTTGCAAGTTACATCAAGCAACACAGTTAACAAGCTGCGCGCTCCTATGGTGCTGTCAGCCTAGAACAGCTGCACCGATCGTGGAGGGCATGCACTACTCTGGACACAACTCTGCCCTTCTGCGCAATGGCCTGTAATCCAATATTTTGATGTAGTTTTTGCCTCAGTGGGTCTGTCCGAACCCCAAACATAAAGCATCTGCTTGCAGAACAACTTCAAATTCACCCTTCTGAATGCAGAGTTACGCACTCAGAAAAACCCAGCGAAAATGAACAGATAGGAGAAATAATCTTGTCAGGGCAGAGGCTGCGATGACAAACCTGCTGCTCAGAATAGTGACGACAAAGCTTAACAAACTGTAACAGGACCAGAATGGAACCGAAGGAAAAAATCAGCAACTGGATAATTCATAATGATGCAGCAGAACAACCTCTGCATGTTTCAAACAACACAGCTTTTGTTCGCTTCTCCTCTTGTTCAGCTAGGGGCAGTAGCAGCCAGCCAGTAGCACACACAATTTTCTCATTTAAATAGGGCGGTCTGCGCCTCTTTTGCACCTGTTATCTATTGCACGCACAATCTTCAAAAATCACACACAATATGCCCACTTATTGCATGTACAATGTTTTTTTTTGGACAAGCAATTTAGCACCCCCTATTTGGGATCTTTGAAGATCAGGGCCTTAGAGTTTATTGTTTAGTGCAATCTGACAAACAGTATAAACTGTGATAGATTACTGAGACAGGTGGGTCTTAAGAACTTGTAGGACTTGTAGGACTCAATAAAAATTACATTTAAACATTTAAATGTACTCGTACTCGTACTCGTTGTCTTCCGCTCATCCGGAACCGGGTCGCGGGGGCAGCAGACTCAGCAGAGACACCCAGACGTCCCTCTCCCCAGACACCTCCTCAAGCTCCTCCGGGGGGAGCCCAAGGCGTTCCCAGGCCAGCCGAGAGACATAGTCCCTCCAGCGCGTCCTGGGCCGTCCCCTGGGCCTCCTCCCTGTGGGACGTGCCTGGAACACCTCCCTAGGAAGACGTCCAGGAGGCATCCGGTATAGATGCCCGTGCCACCTCAACTGGCTCCTCTCGATGTGGAGGTGCAGCGGCTCTACTCCGAGCCCCTCCGAACCCCTCCCTCCCTATCTCTAAGGGAGTGCCCGGCCACCCTACGGAGGAAGCTCATTTCAGCCGCTTGTATCCGGGATCTCATTCTTTCGGTCATGACCCAAAGTTCATGGCCATAGGTGAGGGTAGGAATGTAGACCGACCGGTAAATCGAGAGCTTCGCTTTTCGGCTTAGCCCTCTCTTCACCACAACGGACCGGCACAGCACCCCCATTACTGCAGCAGCCGCACCGATCCGTCTGTCGATCTCCCGCTCCAATCTTCCCTCACTCGTGAACAAGACCCCGAGATACTTGAACTCCTCCACTTGAGGCAGGAACTCCCCTCCAACCTGAAGAGGACAAGCCACACTTTTCCAGTCGAGAACCATGGCCTCTGACTTGGAGGAGCTGACCTTCATCCCAGCCGCTTCACACTCAGCTGCGAACCGCCCCAGCGCATGCTGTAGGTCTTGGCTAAAGGGGGCCAGCAGGACCACGTCATCTGCAAAAAGAAGAGACAAAATCCACTGGTCCCCAAACCAGACTCCCTCTGGCCCTTGGCTGTGTCTAGAAATCCTGTCCATAAAAGTTATGAACAGGACCGGTGACAAAGGGCAGCCCTGCTGGAGTCCAACATGCACCGGGAACAGGTCCGACTTAGTGCCGGCAATGCGGACCAAACTCCTGCTCCGCTCGTACAGGGACCGGATGGCCCCTAATAAAGGCCCCCGATTCCATACTCCTGGAGCACCCCCCACAAGGCATCACGAGGGACGCAGTCGAATGCCTTCTCCAGGTCCACAAAACACGTGTGAACCGGTTGGACAAACTCCCATGAGCCCTCGAGTACCCTGTAGAGGGTATAGAGCTGGTCCAGTGTTCCACGGCCGGGACGAAAACCACACTGCTCCTCCTGAAGCCGAGGTTCAACTATCGGCCGGACTCTCCTCTCCAATACCCTGGCGTAGGCCTTAACAGGGAGGCTGAGGAGTGTGATCCCCCTGTAGTTGGAACACACCCTCCGGTCCCCCTTCTTATGAAGGGGGACCACCACCCTGGTCTGCCAGTCCAGAGGCACTGTCCCCGACCGCCATGCAATGTTGAAGAGGCGTGTCAACCATGACAGCCCCTAAACATCCAGAGATTTGAGGTACTCAGGGTGGAAGCCCGAAGCCTTGCCACCACGGAGCTTTTTAACCACCTCCGTGACTTCAGCCTGGGTGATGAAAGAGTCCAACCCGAGTCCCCAGCCTCTGTTTCCACCAGGGAATACGTGATGGCAGGATTGAGGAGATCCTCAAAGTACTCCTTGCACTGCCCGATAATGTCCCCAGTTGAGGTCAGCAGCCTCCCACCCCCACTATAAACAGTGTTGGCGAAGCACTGCTTCCCCCTCCTGAGGCACCGGACGGTTTGCCAGAATCGCGTCGAGGCCGACCGGTAGTCCTTCTCCATGGCCTCACCGAACTCCTCCCAGGCCCGAGTTTTTGCCTCTGCCACAGCCCGGGCCGCAGCACGCTTGGCCTCACTGTACCCGTCAGCCGCCTCAGGAGTCCCACAAGCCAACCACAGCCGACAGGACTCCTTCTTCAGCTTGACAGCATCCCTTACTGCCGGTGTTCACCACCGGGTTCTGGGATTGCCACCGCGACAGGCACCGCAGACCTTACGGCCGCAGCTACGGGCAGCAGCATCGACAATAGATGCGGAGAACATGGTCCACTCGGACTCTATGTCTCCAACATCCCCCGGAATCTGATCAAAGCTCTCCCGGAGGTGGGAGTTGAATACATCCCTGGCCGAGGGCTCCGCCAGGCGTTCCCAGCAGGCCCTCACTATGCGCTTGGGCCTGCCAAGTCTGTCCGGCTTTCTCCTCCTCCAGCGGATCCAACTAACCACCAGGTGGTGATCAGTGGACAGCTCAGCCCCTCTCTTCACCCGAGTGTCCAAAACATGCGGCCGAAGGTCTGATGATACGACAACAAAGTCGATCATTGACCTCCTGCCAAGGGTGTCCTGGTGCCAAGTGCACTGATGGACACCCTTATGCTTAAACATGGTGTTCATTATGGACAATCTGTGACTAGCACAGAAGTCCAATAACAAAACACCACTCGGATTCAGATCGGGGAGGCCATTCCTCCCGATCACGCCTCTCCAGGTGTCACTGTCGTTTCCCACATGGGCGTTGAAGTCCCCCAGCAGAATAATGGAGTCCCCGGGAGGGGCACTAGCCAGCACCCCCGACAGGGACCCCAGAAGGCCGGGTACTCTGCACTACCGCTCAGCCCATAGGCCGAAACGACAGTCAGAGACCTATCCCCGACCCGAAGGCGCAGGGATGCGACCCTCTCATCCACCGGGGTAAACACCAACACGAGACGGCTGAGCTGGGGGGCAACAAGTAAACCCACCCCAGCCCGCCGCCTCTCCCCGTGGGCCACTCCAGAGTAGAAAAGAGTCCAGCCCCTCTCAAGGAGATGGGTCCAGAGCCCACGCTGTGCGTGGAGGCGAGCCTGACTATTTCTAGTCGATATCCCTCGACCTCCCGCACAAGCTCAGGCTCCTTTCCCCCCAGCGAGGTAACATTCCACGTCCCTAGAGCCAGCCTAAGCATCCGGGGATCGGGCCGCTGAGGTCTCCACCTTCGTCCGCCACCCAATCCTCTTTGCACCGGTCCCTCACGGTTCCCCCTGCAGGTGGTGGGCCCACTGGGGGATGGCCTCATATCTCTCGCTCGGGCTTGGCCCGGCCGGGTCCCGCGAGGAGCAACCCGGCCACCAGGCGCTCTCCGGCGAGTCCTGACCCCAGGCCTGGCTCCAGAGTGGGACCCCGGCTCCGCCGTACCGGGCGACGTCACGTGCCTCAATTTAATGGTCCTGATGAAGGATTCTTGAACCACTCTTTGTCTGACCCATCACCTAGAGCCTGTTTGCCATGGGAGACCCTACCAGGGGCATTTAAGCCCCAGACAACATAGCCTCTAGGATCATTTGAACACTCAAACCCCTCCACCACGTTAAGGTGGCGGTTCAAGGAGGGGCATTTAAATGTAAACAATTTCAAAATAAAATTTTAATTTTAATTATTGAAAGTTGAAAGTGTGTAGACTGTACAAAGATGGATTACAATGTTAGTCAATGATAGTTTATGATGTGGTTCTTGCAAAAATAAAAAATTCAGATATTCTGACATTATTTCAGTGTTTCAGTTTGCCAAGTCAGCTCATGCCAAAAACGAGAAAGATAGAACCAAATCTTCTGAATATTAACTTTTCATTCTACCCATCATGTCTTAAGTGAACAAAATATTAGGTATATTACACAAATGATCAAAATAATAATCCAAAAGGCTTTTTAAAATGTAATAAAAGTTTCCAATAATAATAGGTGTGTTGTTTGAAGCAGAAGTTATTACACCAATGTGAGAGCAAACCTTAGCAAAAAACAAACCCATCCATGCCTCTATGCATCTCTTCACCTTTCTGCTTCTCCTTGGATGGCAGGCAGTGTTTGAAGCCTTATCGGGTTTTCTGCTGTTTCATGTTTGGCTGATGAAGGCTTTTTATGTTGGAGGAAAAGGCAGTGTCTGAATAATTACTGGGGCACCAAGCAGCGAATGTAAATTACAGCAACAGCAACATACAGTAGTACATTTGTGCTATACCCACACAAACAAACATACGGAACGGCACTAAAAGATCTGCCTAATCCAGGCGCACATTAAAAAATAAAAAGATGTACGTGCAATTATGAAAAAGCTGCACAAATCCGTCACTAATATCACTTTTTAAACACACAAATAAACTCTGAATTTAAATTTAAGCCTTCACAATTTTCTTTGAAAAGTATTTGTCTCATGAGATTATGGAAAAAATGGTTATTTAAAGTTGTAAGACTACCTAAAATACATCTGCTACTAACTAAAATAGCTTATAAATTTTGACCAAAATTTTATCCGTAGGCAGCCTTGTTTATGTCTTTTTTCCTTCATGTTTTTAAGCACTGAATATTTATTACTCCAGTCATTGTTTCTCTTATCCCTTTTTCCCTGTGTTCTTGTTAATCAGCATTTTTCCCTTTTTACCTTGTGTTTTCTGAGGTAGGTCATTGTCTCTCATTACCTCTGTTTCTTGTTTCCCTTGCAGGGTGCTTTCCTCAGTCCCGTGCCCCGCTATGTTTATTTTAAGAGCCTGATTTCTCCTCACCTCTAGTGCCACACCTCCAGTGTTCCCTGCATGAACCCTCAATCAGGGGGCCATAGATGCTACCACCACAACACAGCATTTCTCTGCCAACCTTCTAGTCTGATGCCTCACACTCACTCTAAGAATGTCCAGCTGAGATCATGCTGTCATGGGCACAGCCAGTTCTCCAGGTATGGCCATCTTCCCGAGGGCTGCAGCATCTCAAAAGCTAGGGCTTACTACTTCTCTAGCGTTTTATCATGCTACTTTTCCATGGTTAAAACATGCAACTTCTCTAGGGTTGAAATGGAACTTTTCCAGGGTGGCTGCCAGGGGTTGCGTTAACCAAGAATTTCTGTTTTTGACCAATTTTTTCAAACTGTGACAGAGATATCTGACGACCATCTGTCATTTTGACAGGTTGTAATTCACACCCTTGACCACTTGGTAGCGAGTTATTATATTAATTAGTTTTTTTCTCACATGAGGCATGACGTCGTTGGGTTCATTTGGAAAAATGTAATGACAGCCAAGTGTCCAAAGTTTCTTCAAAAAGCCCAATAACATTAAAAGAGGTGAAAAAGAGGGATCGATGCAGTTAAAGATGAAGAACAAACAAGTAATCAGCCCTCTGCAAGGGAATGAGCAAGCAGCACAGAGGAGGTTACGTGGGAGTTGTGAGATATCACAGTAGGTGATCTGTTCATATTTTAAGTGCAATCATTTATTTTCATTATTGATATGTGGTTACTGGGACCACAGTCAGAGTTTTTGTCACTGTGGAGAAAATGTTAAATGTATTCATCTGGTTGATGTTGATTCTCTGTTTAGCTTGTTCTAAATAGTAAGTTTTAATAAATAAATATTAATTAAATAATATTGATCAAAACTGATGAAAATAAATGTTATTTACTGTTTAATATTTATGGTTCTAAAAAATAAAGGGATGGGTAAAAATAGATTATGACAGGATCATTTTGACCCTGTCAGTCAAAAAAAAAAAACAGTCATGCAGTGACAACAAAAAACTCTAGCGCAACCTCTGGTGTTAGCGCATGATTTCTCAATGAAGCAATGAAATAAGAAAACCAGGGAGCCTAAATACCCAGGGAGGTGTGGAGAAGGACACTGAAAGTAGGTGAGGTAATCTGGGGATTATGTGGAGCAGCTGAGGCAGAAGGAAGGCAGGGAGACTGAGAGAGGAAGACTAACAAAAATGGTGATATAAAGAAACAGAGCTCTAACAGACTAAATCCAAATGTATAAACCCCTACTAAGAAAGGAATGAACTAATATAACAAGAAGACCTTACTGATGAATGAACACAATAAATGGAACTTAGGCAAGACCATTTAGAACATAAATGGAGACAAACAGAGATACAAGAAAACCAAAACCCAAAACACCTTACACACAGAAACACGGTGATCTGGCACTTTTGAAATGAGGCACAATAGATCCTTACGAACTCACAACAATAAAAACCAGATGTTGCACTTAATAAAACTAACTATAGAATATACAACAAAATACATAAAGCAAGAATAATGAATACAAAACTAAAATGATATCAGCAATCAAGCAGTAGTACTGTAATCATACAGTAATCAAATGCCAAAACTGTAAATCACCTTATGTTCCTGTATTCGGTTTTGGCAATACCTTTGCCAACATGACAGACAGCCAGTACTTCCTGTCATTTACCTAGGAAGCTGTTTGTTCATCTACTAGTTCTGACTCTGTTTTGCACACATAGAAACACTTATAATTAAATTTTCTTTATTAATCTTTCTCATATTTTACATCCAGGTTGTTTTATTCCTCTGTCTCCCCTTCGCACATATTTATGCAGTCTTTCCTACCCAGTTGTTGCCAGTGTGGTTAAAGTGATGGCTCAAGAGACAGAGCTTTAGGGGAATGCCTGTTTGCCTTGTGTTTTATAGCATCAGTATTGTGAAGGAGACATTAGGCCTCTGTCCCCATCAATAAACAATCTCAAGTTTTCACTCTTTTATGAGATGCAGATTGATAACTTGAAGAAAATCTAAATATTCATTTTCTAACTTTTGCTGCTAGCAGTGTTTAATAACATTATCTAATTAACTAGTACCACAAAGATTTTGGCCATTGAATACACCTAAACTATAAAATTATTTTAGTGAAAAAAATAATTTTAAAATATATTTAAAACATCCCTCAGTACATTGCTTACCAAAAAAGTCAGTATATATAATTCAATTCAATTCAATTCAATTCAATTCAGTTTATTTATATAGTGCCAATTCACAACACATGTCGTCTCAAGGCACTTCACAAAAGTCTGGTACATACATTCCAATTAATCCTAATCATTGAACAGTGCAGTCAGATTCAGTTATTTTTTCAAATTGGATAAATGTGATTCATGTCAAGGTGGTGTTACTCAGCAAGCAGTTATTTAGGAAAAGTCTATTTTATTATATGTTTTAAAGAAAAATGGTCTGTTTTTTAAACTTTAACGATGTGTTTTTAAAGAGGAAATATAAAATATATTTTTCCTTAAAGATACAGTGTATCTTAGCAGTTTAAATACCTTTCCTTAATCTAGAAGTTTGCAATGTGTATAACAGCATCTTAAAGTCCAAGAAATAACAGGTAAAGCGCAAAATGTAATTTACCATCTTTATTGTTTTATGTACGTGCCAAGTCCTGTTTAATAACATGGTCAGACAGATGTCTACTTAACCAGACATGAACAGGAACCACATGCAAAATTTCAAAAAAAAAAAAAAAAACAATAATGTTTGAGCAAATTAATTAACAAAGTTTAGCTATATAAGCAAACTGAATTATTGTCTTGGTAGAACACCTTAAACCTTTGAAAGAAGTTTTATTTTGTTGGATCTTTGAGAGCATTTTCGCTTGCACTGTGAAAGATTGTTTGTAACACAAGCTTAAAACATAAAGTTTATTGAAGTTTTTTAGTCATTGCATATTGAATGCCTCTAGCAAACTCTTCAAAGTTAATCCTGTGTTTGGATCGTCCTGTAGCTGTCCATGCACATGTTATTGGGTTGGTGTGTGCGTGTGTGTGTAGGTGTGTATGTATGTGTATCTAATGCCAAGCCCCTTTTGGGACATCATGGTCAGACAGACTTATTCAACAACACAAATAAAAATCAATAAACAATCTCAAGTTTTCACCATAAACACATTTTCTTTTTTAAGATGTGTTTTTTCAATGAAAATCCAACATGGTCAGTGCTTGAGCAGCCTAGACAGGTCCTGTCTCTGGGAGAGATTAGATGGTCTCTGAAAATAAGAAGAATAGCGAGAGAGAGGAGAGAGGAGCACAACGGAAGAGTAGAGAAAAAAATAGGTTATTTGTAACAGAGCAATGACACTGAATTGAAAGGTATGACTACATTAAAAAGTTATAAAAATAAATTAGAATATTAGTACATTACAAGAGGGCTGTTTTACAAAAAAAGGGCATTTTGTCCTAAGCAATTAGGACAAACAATTATTGGTAGGTGTGATGAGACAGAAAACAAATCATAGAATTATGAAGGTGAAAAACTAAAACTTCTTTTTTTCCTTCTAAAATAGTGTTGGGATTATATATTTATTTCATTCATAATTTGGTATTTATTACCATTAATTAAATAATTATTTAATGCAATGAACTTTTACTGAATCCCCACATATGCTTCTATGTATATATTAGGTGAATAAATAAGGAAAAGCAGTGAGTAGACTGTTCACATGACCAATTTGTGCACACATTACACACTCAGCATCACAGCCTCCAGAATTTGGGTGTGTAGACACGTGTGTGTAACCGTATGGGTATGGATGTCTACGGGTCTACATGTCATTGTGTTTGGGATGGGCCACTTTGCCAGCAGCGCTAATTAGAGGTCAGTTCAGTTTGGGTAGATTTTGTTCTCACTCCCTGATTCCACTGTCAGGTCACCCCTCTTACCCTGTGTTTCTGAGTGTGCCTCCAAGCTTATATGTGGCAAAAAGAGAGGTGAGGGCTGGTGGCTCTCGAGGCCTAACCAGAGAGACAGTCAACCCAGTGAGGAGGGTTTCGTCATGGAAGGAGGCCTCTGGCTGGTTGGCGACTCTGGCCTAGATGTATGAAACTCTGTCTGTAGACCCTACAGGTTGTAGGCAGATATACATCTGTAAGGCTACTGTCACTTCACATAATAGCAGACAAAGTGGTGCGTTTTTTTATATCATGTTTACTTTAGCTCAATAACTTCCTCTGTCATTATTTAGGCTGCACAATCTTCAGGTCTGATTGGGGTTCTTCATTTCTAAGCATTAGAAGGACATTTTGGTATTAATAGCTAATTATATTCACAACAAAATCCAACCATCTCCATGTTAATCGCAGTACTAGTATTGCAAAAAACATTAAAGTCTGCACAGGCATCAGTAATGACAGAAAACAACACAGTAAATGTTAAAGCAATGTCAGTGTGATGTAAAGTAATTACTTTGTGAATTCAAAAATCACTAGGCATGTTTAAATTTAAATACAGTAAGTATTTGGAGTAAAGGGTCGATCAGAAAAAAAATACATTATATAAACACCCCAATCGGAATATTCTGGTTTGATTTAGCTCAATCGGAAAGAAATTGTATTCCGAACGAGAGGGGTGGTTTATGCCACTACACAATCCAAACATACTCTTTTGTTCTTGCAGTGATTGGTTGAGGCGTATTGCGTAACTTCCTCTTTTCGCTGTATTTCACTCATTGGATTGCTCTGTCAGGCCCTTTCGGTTTGATCTGAGTTCTCTTTACTGTGACATCTCTTATTCTAAGGGATGTCAAAATAACACATAAGCACATTAAAACACATTTGCTGTTGGTGCCCTTCACGTTTGGGAAACCTCTGTTTTCACATGGTTTTTCTCATTGGCCCTGTCCCAATACCCTCACTTCCACCCTTGTGTCCCTCAATTGCGTGTTATCGTAGATCGGTTCGAGTGCATAGTGTGTCCCAAATCCCCAGATTGGTCTTTCAACCCGCATCCTTTGTGCCCTTGATCCACACTTTGGCTAAGCGCGCATCTAAGGGGACTTCACCGAAGTATATTACTGACAATTCACTGCTGCAGCTGATGTTTTGAGCAAAAACCAATCGCAACCATCAATGTAATCAACCATCAAATCAGAATAGTAAGAACTGCATAAACTTTAGACAGTAAGCCGACAATATATATTTTTTATTGGTTTCCAGGCTCACCATTGTTAGACACTACTGGCTTCAGGGTGATTATGGGGACTCAGTGTTACGACTTGCGTTATGTGGGACCCCAGAATGCAGACGAGTAGGCAGCATGACGGTAGGTGAAAAACGATTTAATAAAAAAAAAAAAAAAACTCACTCTCAGAAGAGGCAGGAACAAAACAGAAGCAGGCTGGCTAGAGAGGCATTGCATGGTCCACAAAACAAGACATGAGCTGAGAACAAGACATGATTTGAGAAATGTTTTTCGCGCTGAAAAACTGAACAGGAGTGAATATAAGGAGAGTACACCATGTGGAGCTAGGAGACAGATTAGTTTGAAGCAGGTGAACCGAATAAAGATAATTAACAGACAAAACGTGGCTGGAGCAAGAACAGAGACTCTTGAAAACAAACAAAAACTAAAGCATGACCAAAACCAAACTTGACAAAACATGAACAAAACTAAAACAGAAACCAGAAAAATAATAAACAGAAGCATGATTCAAAAGCTGAGAGAGAAATATAAGAAAAACCCAGAAACCAAAAACCAAACAACCCCAAATCATAACAGAACCCCCCCCCCCCCCTTAAGGGTGGATACCAGACACCCACAAGAGTCCAAATAAAAGACAACCCGACCAGGGCGGGCGGTGGGGGCTATGGCAGGAGGGTCAGAAACAAAAACAACCCGACCAGGGCAGGCGGTGGGGGCCTCGGTAGGAGGGCCAAAAACAAAAACAAAGTTCAGGCGGGCGACCGGGAGGTCGTCCCATACAGGCACAGAGTTCAGGCGGGCGCCAATGAGCCAAGGCCTCATAGACAGGCTGTGAGCCAGGGGCCTCATAGACAGGCTGTGAGCCAGGGGAACCCTCGGAGACTGAAGCAGAGCCTGGCGAACCTTCAGAGGCCGAAGCGGCGCCTGGCGAACCCTCATCTCTGGGTTCAGAGACCAGAACGAGGACAAACTGTTCCTTGAACCCCTCAGGAACAGGGTCCGACGGCGCTTCCTCCTCGAACCCCTCCTCGAACATTGCCGCTGCGTCGAGAGTCTGGTTTATGAGCCTTCTTTGGTTCCTGCATTTCTTCTCCCCAAAACAATTGCTTGTTGCAGCTTTAAAATATTTTCTTATCAGCAAAATTGCAAAAGCAGCGACGGGTCCCTCCATTTTTGATGTTGCAGTTACGGCGCAGAGTTGCAAGTCGATAACGTAACCACTACTGTCCTAATTCTCCAATTTTGCATGCTTGTAACCTGCACACTTCAACTCCTACGTGCACTTTTAACAAGTACACACTTAATAGAGGTGCGTAGGGTGTAGTTTGGGTATTGGGACAGAGCCATAGTGGTAGGGGGTTGCTAGCTTAGCATTAGCTTCAGCACTGCTATGGCTAGCCGTTCTGTCTCTCCCGTTGCTTCTCTGTCTCTCTCTGAGTCTCTCTGAGTGTGTCAAATGTTCAGTTGCTTATCTGACTCCTTTAGTGATAATGTTATGTGCAATAAATGTAGCATTTTTGTAGCTTTGTAGGCGAGGGAGTCAGAATTGGAGCCATCGAGGGTAGCTCCCTGTAGCAGTCCTCCAACAGAGTCTGTGCAGCCTGGACCTCAGGCCAGCTGGGTGATGGCACATAGAAAGCATAGATCCCAGCCATTGGGTCAACACCAACCCGTTCACATTTTCTCCGCTCATCAACACACCCGCTGAGAAACCAATTCTGGTATTTGGCAGCTCCATAGGCAGGAATGTGCCATTAAATACATCAGCGACCACAGTCAAATGTTTGCCTGGGGCAAGAACAGGTGACATTAAATCCTACCTTACACTCCTGGCTAAGGATAGGCTAAGCATAAGTACAGTAAGATCGTTATTTACGCTGACTGTAATGACACCCGGTTACACCAAGTGTGCAAGTTTGCCAGAACAATGTCGGACTCTGTAGTTTTCTGTGGTTCCCTCCCTGATCTGACCAGTGACAACATGTTAAGCCCCAAGCTGCCATTCAACTGCTGGCTGTTGTTGGAAAAAAAAACTCCCTCTCCTGATAGATATTTTGTTCTGGAAGCAAGACTGGTATTTAGCAAAAGAATCACAGGAGAATTAAATTGAATCATTCAAACTGTACTGGATCAGAAAGAAAGTATACAGATTATATGCACATACTGACTGTTTTCACTCCACTGAACGCAGTAAGCAGTCTCTGGAGTATTTAAACAGGAAGACGCCAGCACTTCGTCGCTTGAGTGTTAGCCAACAGTGGTTGCTTTCAAGCCCTGGCTTCGTTTCCAGTTTGATCCCCGACTTCTGGATTAAGTGAGTTTCCTGACTCTTGGATAAGGAGCCTTCAGGATCAAGGTTCAAGTCTCCAGTTACCCTCTCCAGACAAACTTCAAGCTGGTAGCTGTCAGGTTCAATCAACCTAAAATACTTATAACATTACAAAAAGAAGAGAAAGACAAAGAATTAGTTTCTTACTCACTGCGAGGAGAACGGACAGAGATGTGCTTCAGTTACAAATCTCCTGCCACTCTGAAAACCATCTGTCCGATCCTCTTTTTATCTAGGGTGGTCCCTAGTTACAATAAACGTTGCTGCTCTGGAGGGTGGGGAAAACAGCAGGAACGTGTCATACCATGTCATACGTGCACACCATTATCTTGTACAAACACACTTGCACAGTCACCATAATCTTAAGATATGTGCGTCATTTGTTCAGCGCAATCAGCTGTTATCCTTGTGATGTCCTCAACTATGACTGCATCATCCCGGCTCCACCTTTCCTCCTTGCCTGCAAACAACTCATCACATGTTTACTTACACATACAACATGAAAGGTTATTAGGTCAAATAGTAAACTAAATAGAGAAGGAAAAATATAAGATAAATCTTTATACAATTATTCCAACAGGAGCCTCCTGACTCCACGATCAGCCGGACCAAATCACAAGCGAACCCTGTTCACCCTCCAACGAGCTCTCATGCAAGTACCTTCACCCAGTGCTCCACACCACAGTCTCACACACCTCAGACTGAGCTGGAAATGACTTCCCAGGAACCACCTACCTTGGATAACCCACCTCCTAAGTCATCTCCAATCCTGAGCTCCCAGACTCCACATCTCTTTCCCCCCTGGCGGTTCAGTCATCTCCTCCGGTAAGCAATACATAATACCAGGGGCGAAAGTAGTTTTAAATTATTGCCGGTACTTGGGGGCGGAGCTAGGGGGCTGGGGAGCCACTGGGGGCATATATGCATGCATAAACATATATAATATAATTATATAATATACAGTATATATATATAAATATATACACAGTATATATTATATATATATATAAATATATATTAATATTAATATATAATATATATATATATATATAATTGGTGTGTGTTAATTGATACTCTCATCTGTGCCCCCTCAAGATCAACACAGTACAACAAACTCAAACTCAAACTAACTCTAATTAAAATGTATCAATATTTTACTTTATGTGCTGTCCGTATAAGGCAGAAATTAGAATCACTTGACAATGTAGAATATATATATATATATATATATTATATATTTCAATTGTTGCCATGTATGAAACAATGATAAACCATTTTCTGATGCATAACATTTCATCTTCAGTTTCCGTCTTCTCTTTTGAACAAAGAAGTTATTGTTCTCTGCATTGTGGTCAAGTTTTGATTTCATTTAAATAAAAAAAATTGACATTGCAGTTGTTTTCGCGGTTTTAATTTAAAGTCTTTAGATGGTGATTTATTGTTCGTCCTGTCCTAATGCAAGCAGCGTTTTTTTATGTCTGTGCACCACCTGTGTAAAATCTCTCAGTCCATTAAATCGATCGCACCGATCTCCTTGGCAATCGCCATTTTTTGGGAGTAAGCGCGCATGCGCTCTCGTGTAGTGTATGTGAAATCTCTGCTCATTAGCGGTGTTTACGAGCTGTACTGTGTTGTTGTAATTCAGCAAAATTACATGAAACACAACGAGTTACTCTCCCTTTGCTTTTAACTGGGGTATTTAGCAGCAAGCAGACAGACATTAAATGTAAATGTAGCGGTGCTCGTTTTAAAGGCTGGCCGTTCACAAAAGCCTCGAGCTCCAAGGAGAGAGAAGCCAAGCAAGAGCATTGAGGCTCCAGCATAGCAGAACAGTTCAGAAACAATTTGGAATGAAGGGAAAAAAGCTGTTTATAAATATATTAAGTCGTGTTTTAGACTGCCTATTGGTAGCGGATCTGATCTTCTTTGTGTGCTCGTGAATTGTTCCAGCCATAACTGGTTCTGGATGACGGCTTCATAGCAGACAGTCGTTCTTCCCTCTTTCTGGTACTGCGTACCGGCGCAGTCTTTTCGTGGTACGCAGTACCGGACCGTACTGGCTCACTTTCACCCCTGCATAATACTGAGTACAATATGTATATCTTCACTCTGGACTTACCTATTCTTCCCTTCTCTGTACAGTTGGTGTATTACGAATTAGAAAAAGGCGGACCCAAGATTCAGCCAGACACAGAACTGAAAAATTAAAAAGTTTATTCAGCCACAGGAAAACATCACTCAGGTTAAACTCCACACAGCTTCCAGGAATCACTGAAGCAGAAAGAAGGATTAGTGACTTGTAGTTTCTCCAAATCTTCCAAGGATCAGAAAAGTCACTAACCTGTTCTTGTCTATGGTTAAACTTGAAACCCAGAGGGGAAACCTCAGTGGGTAGAAGGCAGGGATCTCCACAGCGCAGGTGAGAGAGACAGGTGACTTTTGGCTGAATAATTCAAGGGCTAGGCTGATTCAATAATCCAGGGACAGAAACAGGGTCAATGATCGGAAAACAAGAGACCGTCAGGCAAGGGGGCAGGCAGAGGCATAAATCAGATGCAGGAAACAGGGTTCAAAACCAAAATCCCAAACAGTCCGACAAGGGGGCAGGCAGAGGCAAAAATCCAAAAAGGCAAGGCAAGGGTTCAAAACAACGATCAGTCAGGAAGGAACGCTGGATATCTACTCACACGATGGCTTTCAAAAATCTGGCACCGTCTGCTTGTCAGAGTCAGTATATATCAGGGAAGACACAGGTGCTTGGAATGCCACAGATTGCACTGCACTGCGGCAGTCACCAGGTGCATCTCATCTGCTGATTGCAGCCAGAGAGACAGAGTAGAGCAGACGTGCCAGAATCATAACATGGTGATCTCTGGTCCTGGTTCTCTCGCCATTATTCAACCTGTGAAAATAAACCTCTGAAAATCTGTGAGATTCTCCTGAGTATAATTCTGCATGTGGGTCAGATCCGTACCTAGAACCATGACAGATATGTGATAATCAGATTGATTTATTTTGTCTCATAGAAACCTGGCTGCAGCAAGAGGATTATTTTAGTACACATGAGTCAACTCCTAATTTAAATTTGTACATACCTTGAAAAGCCGGGGTTATCTTTCAGTTTAATTCATTGATTAGTCTCAGTCCAATTAATAGACACAATTCTTTTGAATTTTTAACCATTAGTTTTTCACATCTCTAATTGCAATGCACTAAAACAACACTTTTTGTTGTTTTATATTATCTACCAGGCCTTATATTCTCAATGTTTAGATCAGTTCTCAGAGTTCTTTTGTGATTTAGTTAAATATGGACAAGGTCTTTATAGTGGAGGATTTTAATATTCGTATTGACGCTGAAAGTGATAGTCTAAATATAGCCTGTAATGCTATCTTAGACTCAATTGACTTTGCTCAAAACATCTGCAAACCTACCCACGTTTGTCTTCATACTCTTGACCTTGTGCTGACATATGAAAACTGAGTGTTAAGCAATAACAGTATTTCCTCATAACCCTGTCCTGTCTGAACATTGTAACAACATTTGAGTTTGATTTAACTGAGTACTGCACATCTGAAATAAAGTTTCATTATAGTAGATCATTATCGGACAATGCTGTAACAACCTTAATGAATCTGTTCCATTTTTAATTTCCTCAATATCACAGTAAAACACAGTGGAGTGGCAGAAATTTAATTTCTTCCCTTTAACAAATCGATTTTCTTCTTCATAGTGTTACTTCCTCATTGCTTGGTGCCTTAGACAATGTTGCCCCCTTGAAAAATAAGGTAATTATTCATAGAAGGCTAGCTGGTTTAATTCAGAGCTGTGTATTGTAAAGCACAATGTTACAAAATTGGAGAGAAAATGGCTCTCAACCTACTTAATCTGGAAAAATAGTCTACTGTTGTATAAAAAAGACACCAAGCTAAAATAGCTTATTCCTCACCAATAATAGAAGAGAAGAAATGTAATCCTGGGTTTTTTTTAATTACAGTTGCCAAACATACACAGAATCATAGCTCTTTTGAGCCATCCATTCCCTTAGCTCTCAGCAGTAATGACTTTATGGGATTCTTTGTAAATAAAATGTATTCTATTCAAAAAAAAAACATTGCCATTCTCCTGAACATGATTACCTCATCCTCAGTAGGTGAGAAAGCATGGGAGGTAACTGTAGAACCTAATCTGTGTTTGGACTGTTTTGATTCAGTTGAGCTTTCCGAGTTATCAAAAATATTAGCTTCACCTAAACCTCTAACTTATATGTTAGACCCAATCCCAACCAAACTATTTAGGGAAGTGTTCCCTTTAATTACCACCCCAATTTGATATATGTATATTATCTATCCTTGGTAAATTAATATGTACCGTAGGCTTTTAGATTGCTGTAATTAAACCTTTACTTAAGAAACATTCTCTTGTTCAAGATGACCTAATAAATTAGAGACCTGTATCCAATCTTCCATTTTTATCTAAAATTCTTGAAAAAATAGTTGCTACTCAGGTGTGTGAGCATTTACACAATAATGATCTGTTTAAAGAGTTTGAGTCAAGGTTACTAATGATGTCCTCATGGCATCAGATAATGGACTTGTGTTTGTACTAGTCCTGCTTGATCTTAGTTATGCATTTTAGAGCTTCAAGCCTCTTAGAAAGGCTGGGACGTGCTGTAGGGATAAGGGCACCAACGCTAGGCTGGTAAAAATCTTATTCCAGATTAAAATCTGGAATAAGCTGGTAAAAATCCAGATTCCAGTTTGTTCAAGTTAATAACAAGTCTTCAAACTCCAGAGATACTTGTGGAGTAGCACATGGTTCAGTGGTTGGGTAAATTCCTTTTATTATATATATGTTTCCAGTAAAACTATCAGGTAGCATTTTCGCTGATATGTTGATGATACCGAGCCTTTTTTTTATCGATAAATCCTGATGAATCCAGACAGTTAAACAGGCTACAAGCATGTCTTCAAGACATAAAAACCTGGATGACTTTACATTTCCTACTTCTAAATTCAGACAAGACAGAAGTTGTTGTCTTTGGACTGAAGTCTGCTTCAATTATCAGAATCAGAATCAGAATCAGCTTTATTGCCAATTTTGTACATACAAACAAGGAATTTGACTCCGGTACACTTTGCTCTCTGGGTTTTGTTTTTGCACTACAGAATATACATATTTACAATGTACACTATACACATATATAAATAAAAAGGTGCATTTGAAACATCTGTATGCTGTTTGTGGTATTCTATTAAATGTTCAACAGAGAAACAGCCTGGGGGAAGAAACTGTCTCTGTGGCGGCTAGTTTTTGTGAATAGTGCTCTGTAGCGGCAGTTTGTGAACAGTTTGTATTTAGGGTGTGTGGGGTCTGCAGAGATTTTAGCAGCTCTTTTCCTGACCCTACACCTGTATAAGTCCTGGATGGAGGGAAGGTCAGCCCTGATTATTCTCTCTGCAGACCTGATTATTCGTTGCAGTCTGGACCTGTCCTGTTTTGTGGATGAACCAAACCACACTGAGATGGATGAAGACAGGACAGACTGTATACTGGCAGTGTAGAAGATGACCAGCAGCTCCTGCGGAAGGTTGAACTTTCTTGAGTTGCCTCAGGAAGTACAGTCCCTGCTGGGCCTTCTTTCGAATAGTGTCTATGTGTGAAGACCATCTCAGGTCCTCAGAGATGGTGGTTCCTAGGAACCTGAAGTGGTCCACAGCCGATACAGTGTTGTTGAGGATGGTGAGGGGGGTGTATGGTGGTGGTGTTCTCCGAAAGTCCACCACCATTTCCACAGTCTTGATTGGGTTCAATTCCAGGTAGTTCTGACAACACCAGTGGACCAGCCGATCCACCTCCTGTCTGTATGCGGAATCATCACCGTCCTGGATCAGTCCAATGACAGTGGTGTCGTCTGCAAATTTAAGGAATTTCACAGACGAGTCCGATGAGATGCAGTCATTTGTGTAGAGAGAAAAGAGGAGTGGGGAGAGAGCACACCCCTGGGGGGCACCAGTACTTGTTGATCTTGTTCAGGAGAAGATGCTCCCCAGTCTCACCTGCTGCTGTCGATCCGTCAGGAAGCTGTTGATCCACTGACAGGTGAAGGCTGGGATGTTGAGCTGGGTGAGCTTCTGGTGGAGGATGTCTGGTATGATGGTGTTGAAGGCCGAGCTGAAGTCTACAAACAGGATCTTGGCGTACGTCCCTGGACGGTCGAGGTGTTGCAGGATGAAGTCCAGGCCCAAGTTGACAGCATCATCAGCCGACCTGTTTGCTCGGTAAGCAAACTGCAGTAGGTCCAGCAGGGGGTCTGTGATGTCTTTCAGGTGCTTCAACACCAGCCCCTCAAAGGATTTCATGACCACAGACGTCAGGGCTACAGGTCTGTAGTCATTTAGGGGAGTGGTGGCCTAGTGGTTAGAGCAGGAGGTTTGTGTTCCAGAGGGGACACAAGGGGCAGGGTTCGTATCCCACAGATTGCCACGCTGGGTCCCTGAGCAAGACCCTTAGCCCCAGAATGCTCCCCGGGCACCGCACAATGGCAGCCCACTGCTCCCCAATAAGGGATGGGTTAAATGCAGAGGACAAATTTCGTTGTATTGTACATGTGCAATGACCAATAAAGATGATTATTATTATTTAATCCTAGGATGGTGGGTTTCTTGGGCACCGGGATGATGGTGGATCGTTTGAGGCAGGAGGGGATGTGCAAGTTGATGTGCACAGGCTTTCAGGCATGATGGGGAGACGTTATCAGGTCCTCCAGCTTTCTTTGTTTTCATGCGCTGAAAGAGTCTATTAACATCTTCCTCCGGGATCTTTAGTACAGGCATAGGATCTGAAGGTAAGGGGTTGGTCACTTAATGGGAGGAATTTGTTCCTGAGTGGGATGTGGACGAGACGGTTTGAGGTGTGAGCGGCTTCTTTTCATGTCTGCAGTAGAAGCCATTCAGACGGTTGGCCAGGCGAGGACTCTGTTCAGGAAGGATGGGGGGGCTCCTGTAGGCAGTCAGGTTTCTCAGACCAGTCCATCAAGCCGAAGTGTCACCAGTAGAAAGGCTGTTTTTCAGATTCTCACTATAGCTTCTCTTGGCTGCTTTAATTTAGTCTGTTCCTGGCCTGCCTGTACCGCGTCCAATCTCCACTGGTGTGAGCTTCTTCCTTGTCCCTGCGAAGATTCCTGAGGTGTGGAGTAAACCATGGCTTGTTGTTTCCAAAGGTGCAGAAGGTCTTGGTCTGCACACACAGGTCCTCACAGAAACTGATGTATGATGTCACCACATCAGTTAGTTTGTTTAAGTCAGTGGCTGAAGTTTCAAAAACAGTCCAGTCTGTGCATTCAAAGCAGGCCTGTAGCGTCTGCTTTGATTCCTCAGTCCACTTCTTGACAGTGTGAACCGTGGGTTTGGAAGCTCTTACTCTCTGTCTGTAGGTTGGGATGAGGTGGATAAGACAATGATCCGAGAAACCCAGAGCAGCCCTGGTAAGCCCTAGTGAATATGTGGATGAATGCAACCTGGTGGTTCTCCTAGGAATTCCAAAGTATTTCCACAGTGTTTTGCAATGTTCATTTAGAAAAAAAACTATTGGCGAGGCTCAAATCACAAATAAATCAGACATAGTAACAGTTATAATAGTGGTACCACTGGAAAAATATTCTTTTATGTCTTACTTTTACACAGGTACCAAACGTTTTGCATATAGGCATAATAACTGTAAAAGACTTATTTACATGATTTATTTAAAGTATGTAATTTCAGGCGGAAATTGCTCTAAAACCCCTTAGGGCTTCACAGGTTGAGCTCCATCATACATAAGAGATCTGATTGTTCCATATGTTCCAGACAGAGCACTTTGTTTTCAGAATGTAATTTTACTGGGGCTTTCTTGATTGCCAGAGTAGCTTATGTTATCCTGAGCTATCTCTGTAGTTATGCTGCAATAGGGTTACGCTGCTGGAGGGCATAATAACCTCTTCCGTCTCTTTGCAACATTCTCCTACTACTCTCCAATTTTGCATTATTTGCTGTTATTTCAGCTTTTCACTTTATGTTCTCTCTCTGCTTTGCTCTTCCTAAAAGCCACACCTGGCCTGGCATTGTGTTTCCTTCCTGGAGGGGTGCCTCGGCTGAGCTACTGCTGCTAAGAACTTTTTGTTCTCCTTCTACAGATGATACCCTTTGCCTTGTTTTTCAGTGTTTAACCCTGTCTCTCTCCTAGACTTGAAAACTGGCTTAGAGTTTATCTACTTACCTATGGAGCCACTGAAGAAGCTACTACCACCATTAACATTTTACTTTTCTTTCACATAGAAAGTACTCCTGGATTAGTGCTTCTGTGTTCTTTCGCGTGTATGTTCCACTCTCTCAAACCCCTCACCAAGGACATGGTGTGGTAGTGGACCCCAGAATGCAGACAGGCAGGAAGCAACGTGGCGTGTTGAGGTACTGGATTTAATAAAACAAAAGAAAGTCACAGCAGGCTCAAGGTGGCAGATGCAGGCAAGGACAGAACTTGGCAAAGCAGGCTTTGTAAACAGACTTGACATAACTAAACGAACTGATGTTTTCACTAGGAATGAACAGAAAGACAGTGTATATATAGAGCATGGTGCAGGTGAAACAGAGAGACTGATTGCATGGTGCAGGTGGACCAAATGAAGCTGATTACTGGGATTACTGGGAGTGAAAACAAAACAGAAATTCTAGAACATAATCAAACCTAAGAAGCATAACTGTAACAGAACATAAACCAGAAAGCACTATGAACTGAAAACATCCACAGGAAAACAAACCTCAACAACTACAGCACCACCTCTAAAACAATAAACAGAAGCATGTTCCAAAACTCAACTGTGAGAACAAATTGAGAAAAACCCAAAACCAAAAATCCCCAATTCATAACAACCCCAGTCGGTTGTGGCAGATGGCCTACACTGAGCATGGTTCTGCTGGAGGTTTCTTCCTGTCAAAGGGGAGTTTTCCTTTCCAATGTTGCTACATGTGTGCTGGGTATTAGGGATTACTGCAAAGTCAACTGCAAAATGCAAGCAACTGTCCACTGTCACTACATGCTCATCCATTAGGATTGCATGCTGCAAGTCAGTGACTAGATGCAATCTGCTGAGTTTCCTTAGAAAACTATTTAACCAATTTGGAGTAATAGATTGAATTAGACTGCATTGTTGGATAACTATGATAAATTGGAATGGATGTACTTGGAATCTGTATGATTCGACTGAATTGACTTTGTAAAGTGCCTTGAGACGACATGTGTTTTGAATTGGCACTATATAAATAAACTGAATTGAATTAAATTGAACTGTGTCATTGTAAACACTTGTTCAAATCATGTCTTTCTGATCAGGGCAAACAGACCTGACTATGCATGTGTGCCTGTTACGCATTTCCGGCTTTAGTGGCAAAACTTGGAGGGATTTTGATTTTATGTATTGCAATACAGTTGAATATTTCCAGGTTTTATTTATGTGTCGGTAAGAGTTAATTAATAAATGACAAATTTTAAAGTAAAGAGATTCTTTTTTGTAAACAGCCTCAGTCATGTATTTCTAGAAAAGTCTTACATCCACTAGAAGATCTAAGAAACTGTTGTTGGCAGTCTACTCATCTTCAAGGAAAGTGGAAACAAAAAACAGTCAAATAATTTAATTTGTCATGTTGAAATTCATTAAGTTTATTACCTTATAGCATGCAAACAAAGCATTTGAGAAATTCTGACATTCTCATCTCTAGCACTGATAATTCTCAGTTGAGTCACAGAAAAATACAGGAATTCAAGTTGCCTTGGAAGTTAGAAGTTTACAAGGTAAGAAAAAGAGCAAGAGCCTTTCCATCAGCTTTTTGATTTGAGCTGTGTTCAAGTCCATTGGAACTAGCTGAACACATAATATCCTTCATTGTGTAAAGGGTGACATTGAAACAGAGGGCTATATGCGATCATAAATGAACCCTTAGTCATAGAAACTCGCCTGTCTGTCAGGTACTCAATATTTTAGATGGTAATAGGGTCTCTCCTGTAATTTTGTGGTGTATCTCATAAGAGTGATTACGTCTCATCCACTGTTTCTTCAATTTACAGTTGGAGACATGCAGGTTGAATGGGGGTAGAGCGTTTCCTCATTTTAGGGGAGGTGTTGTTTGGGCTGTGACAAAATCCATGACTAAGGGTACTCTGTAGCAGTCTGACAAGGAAGCTAAAAGCGCTGCATAAAGTGTTTGTGTAGGTCTATGAGATGTGTGGATCAAGGACAAAGGAGAGGAATGCTGACCATCTTCTGAAACAGAACATCAACCACTGTTAAAATAAGCATATCTTCTTTCTGATTAGCTTAAATTACTAGTTGTATCTTTACTAACTTGAGGTGGTTAATCTGAAGGTGGTTAATCCATCTTATTTTCAATTAGCCAGCCATCAGCGTTGTTCCACTTGGATCTTGAATTCCCACAATAACTAAGGCTTTCCAATTCTAATTGTTTTTGGAATTATTTTTATGTAGTCCCTTTGGTTTCAAAACCAGTTTGAAACAACCCAAGTTTGCTTTGAGGCCTAGGTTGTTTGATGACTGAGTGCTGTTGTTCTTAGGATAATGTCAGGATGGGATTATAGTAAAACATCGTAATAAGAATGTATTATGTTCGAACAGGCAGTTTACAGCTTAACGATTTGTTTTTGGAAACATGTTTATCACTTGAAAATAATGGAAATTAAACTATTTTATTCCAACCCTCCACCATTCAAAATCCCTCCAGCATTGAAAATGACAGCGATTTTTAGCTAAATTGAGTAAATCATTTTATATTTTAACATGGATAGAAGCAGTCAGTCAGTCAGTCATTTTGGATAGAAGCACTGTATGGTAAAATAATGGTGAAAAATAAATACTGTGGAAAGGTTTCTCTGGCACACCCAATATGATGGTTGAGATGTACTCTTTTTGAATAAAATTCTTTTTAGGAACTGTTATGGAAATTCTTTTATTTAGTGCTCTAAAGTGTTCCAAAGTGCTGTGAACTTTCATTTACCTCTCTCCTCTGACCTCTGTGTTTAGTACTTATAGAGGAGTTTGTCTGTAAAACCATTATCAGAAGTTTAATGGTTAAAACACATCCTGGAGGGTTGTGTCTGAGGAAGAGCAGATGGGTGCCCTCATAAATAGCCTTGTTACCTCTGACCCGAGGTGGGGTCTAGAGGACCATGTTTC
This sequence comes from Crenichthys baileyi, assembly GCA_036173005.1. NCBI lineage: Eukaryota > Metazoa > Chordata > Actinopteri > Cyprinodontiformes > Goodeidae > Crenichthys > Crenichthys baileyi. The sequence goes on from JAHHUM010003075.1 coordinate 30,943, forward strand.
CAAACTCTTTTAAGTTGAGGTAACACCCACATACTGTTAAAAATACTGTCTGTAAACTGTGCTCTGGGCTCTGCTTCACTGATTTGTCAGTGACAGGGTCTTCAAACGATGAATGCCTTTGAATAAACTTATAAAAACAAAGTCCGTCTTTTCTCTTGTTGTGAGTTAATTTCTCTCACACTTTGATGAGAAAAATTCCATTATAGAACAAACAACTTGCATTCCGATTTAAGGAGGTACTTAATGTTGTGTATTTCATCACTGAACAGTCAGGCCCAAAACGGAACACAACAACATTGGCATCACTGGCATTCCATACTAACTGCCTAAAAGCACTGGCACAACTCAAGTCACTATATCAGTGCTTGCAATTAAAAAGAAATGAGTCCACTGACTCATCACCTGTACTTCAATATGTTAAGAAAAGTCTCAAAGCATTTTTATTGTACAGAGTTATCCTAGGTAGACACATTTGTTTGGGTGATGGTGCACAGAAAAGGTTTGCAGTTTTTCAAACTTTGCATGCATTTTGGTAGCTCTAGAAGTGAGCACCTCTACCGTTTGCTGCTTAGTGTGCCAGGTGCAGGAAAAACAGGGTAAAATATGAGAGAGTAGCAGCAGGTGAAGGATACACTGACACAACAAAGCATGCCATACGATGGCAGACACTCTACCAGACATCATAGACATCTTAGACATATATAGAGGGAAATTCATAATTGAGGTAGTCATGCAGCATTTGGAAAAACTAATATTTTAAGCATTCATATTTAAAGGTTCCACTGTATTAATATGAATGGAAACATCACTACAGATACTGTATTATGTGCATTGAGAAAAACAAAGCACAAAACTGCAAAAACTTAGATAGTTTAGACAAAAATAGAAAAACACAACAATCTATTAAATTAGCCATAATACCTATCTCATGGGTGAGGCTGCATTCAGTGACTTCAGACATGCATGTTATTTTAATAAAAGAGAGGTTCCTATTCAAACTCTGATACATAAACAATTAAAACTGAAGTTTACTATTAATTAAGCTTTTCAAAGTGATCTGAAAAAGGACTCCTGCACCTGGAGATGTATAAAGTTACAATCTATGCAAAGGAATGAAGCCTATCCAAAATCCAAGGAATAAATACACAAGCAATTACCAAAAACTAAAATTAATATCAGATGAATACAAAAAATGATGGTGATTTTTAAATTTGATTTTTGTCTAGCCCTTAAGTATTGGAGCTCATCATTCTTGTACCTTCAGCCAATGGACTTTTTGCCCAACCTACAAATACAAAACGGATGAATACAGAGCTAATCCGTTCCCTTTGGTTGGTAGACTAAAATGTTATGGTGTTAAGGTAGAAAAATCTGTGTCATTCAGAAATTAATGGATGTAGGTACTTGGATGTAGGTTTATCATTTAGGTAAAAATGTATCCAATATTTATGTATTCTCCCCAAGCCTCTCTCTACTTCAGTGGGTCACTGAAAGCTGAAATGCATACCAAACTACCGGATGGACCACAGACATGCATACACGCATGAAAAGACACACACACGCAATATTCACAGAAGAAGACAACAGATACCTACATAATCTTCTGAAACAGACATAGAATTTGAGACCCAAGACAGTAAGAGAGAGAGAGACAGAGAGAGTCTGCTATAGGAAAGAAAGTCAAAGCAAAGGGAGGAAGAGCCTTATTCAGGTTCTCTTGCCAAAAATAGACCAGACTGACTGAACTCAACACAGGACTGGTGTAGGATTGCCATTGTAATAGCTGTACAGCTAAAATGTTATCTCATCCTCCTGCAAACACACATAAAAAGCCAACATATGTCCACCTGAAATTAAACTTGACTTATTGCAACAGGTGTTTAGGAAAGAAGCTTATGTAGTCGGAGCTAACCATTTGATTTTATGTTGTTGTTGCAACTTAAGCAAGCATCACTGTAAATACATTCAGAAAAAGAAATGTCAACAGAAGTCACAATTTTATCATATTAATCCAATATCAATATTTAAATTTGAACACCTTTAAAACCTAAAAATACATTTTGCTTCACCCTTTGAATTCAGTTTATTAATTACTTAGCCATCAGAGAGGAGAGGCAAACAATTAGAAAAGTTCAAGCACCATACTGTTCTGACATTTCCAGCACACTAATAATCTTGTGCTGGGGCAAAGTGTGTGTCATGAAAACTTTAATTTTCCTTTTTTTCAAGGTTTCTTTAGTACTAGTGGCCTTTATTGGCAGTTATCAGAAGGAAATTGGGCAGAGATAGAAAGGGGAAAGACATGCAGCAAAGGTCTCAAGGTCAGGATTCGAACCCAAAACTGCATTTAGGACTATGCCTTTAATATATGGCCTCCATATATTCAGCCTTCACAAAAGTAGTAATCTTGTAATCTGGAAATATACAGAGTCTCTTAAATATTTCTCTTCAATTATTTTTTTTTTTAGTTATGGCCAAAATTATACTGTAAAATGTCCAGGGATAGTCATTGTGGCTAGTGAGCCTGGAGTTAAAGTTACTATTATCTTTTGTGACCATGGTTAAGCTGGGACATTTAACATAACTTTGCCTGCCTGCCTGCAAGTGTAAATGTGTGTGTTTGTGAGACAGATGAAGTTGTGAAGAAACATAATTACATACTCCAGTGATCTAGAGAATGGCAGAAGCACAGCCTTATTGATAACAGGATAATTATATACTCTCTCGTCATGCTATTGTATGTGAGTGTGTATAGTTTATTTTTTAAAAGCTGAACTATATTAACAACTCATTAACAGTCATATATTTTTTGTGGCTGACCTTTGTGTTTTTGTCTGCGTAGAGATCAATGTGATTTTGATGTTTGTGTGTATAGGACCTGCCATGGCATGCGTGACTGTGTATGACAGCACTGAAGGGGTAGGGGTTAAATTGCTGCATTAAGTTAGTACACTCCCGTAACAGATGCACCCCTGGTCTCTTTTTTACACATAAACTCATCATTCTTACACAGAAGACCATGTGTATTAGGAAGATTGATATCAATATACTTTCAAAGGCTGTTGTCATCATTCATTTTTCATCTCCACACCGCCTCAGTGATCTGCCTCCTACACCACCCCTTAGAAAGTATGGAATAAACACATGCATACACGTAATTGGACATAAACACCATTTTTTGCACTGATAATGAGAAACCAAACAGACAACAGATGGACAAAGTGATACCTATAAGCCAGGCCATCATTATGTCTTAAAGCTAAGCCCACAGCATCGCACTTATTCCTGTTGAGAATGTTTTGAACTTCCACTGCTATTTGGTTTCCACCAGTAATGAAAGTTGTGTCCCTTTGTGTCTTTATTTGTTCCCTGGTGAGTTAGGGGATAGAATCTGAAGGAGGCTGTCCGATTGGGCTGTCTCTAATCCCTTAACTACACAGCTGACCATGATTGGCCCTGACCATACAGAAAGAGATGCAGCCCGCAGGAGGCTGGAAGGATGATTGAATAGTTGGAGAACAGCAATGGGCAGCTGCGACATGAAAGAACATGAAATGGAAGATGGTCTGGTTAAAGAGTAAATGTTTAGATCATAAGTATATTTCCCCTTCTCTGGTGCTACAACACGAATAATACTACATTAAAGTGAAGAAATGTGAATGTATTTGAAGTGTAATAAATAATGTATCTGCAGACTCTTGAACCATGATTTCCAAATGAAATGCAAAATTTCCTTCCATCTGAATGAAGGACATTTGGCCTCAGAACAACAGTCCAGTTTTTAATTCTTCTTAGCTCAGGTAAGACCTTTGTAACATATGTATAAGACTCTTGTGAGAAACTGTGCGCTGTGGCTCTTGATGTGCTGACTCCAGCTTCAGTCCACTCCTAGTAAAGCTCCCCCAAATTCTTGAATGGATTTTGCTTGACAATCCCCTCAAGGCTGCAGCTATCCCTGTTGCTGTTGCACCTTTTCCTATCACACTTTGGTAGGAAATGGGCTCCGGAACCAAGGTGGGAATGGAATGGGAAAACTGTCTGGAGAGAGCATCCGCCTTTGCATTCTTAGAACCAGGGCGAGAGGCAGGACAATTATAGGACTCAATAAATAGAGCCCAACGAGCCTGTTTGGGATTGAGTTGTTTGGCGGTCAGGATGTGTATAAGATTCTGATGATCGGTCCAGATATCGTTTTGGTTCCTCGTTTGGTTCCTCTGCCCCAAGTAGCCAGTGTCCTCCAAATTCCAGTGATTGCCAGCAGCTCCCGATCCCCGACTCTATATTTCTGCTGGGTGGGGGAGAACTTCCTTGAGAAGTAACTGCACGGGTGGAGCCTCCCATCCAAACCTCGTTGAGAAAGGAGAGCACCAGCACCCACATCAAAGGCATCAACCTCCATCACAGAAAGTTTAGTGGGGTTGGGATGGAACAATATGGGAGCTGTAGTGAACAAATGAATGAGGTGTTGAAACGCCTTTAAGGCCTCTGAAGAAAATTTAAACAGTCTACGCTGGTTAGCAGGTTTCGTGAGAGACGTTAAAGGGGCAACAACAGAGCTAAAGTCTCAAATAAAGCGCTGATAGAAGTTGGCAAATACCAAAAAGCTCTGCAGCTGCTTAAGGGTAGAAGGTTGAGGCCAATAAGTAATGACTTAAACCTTTTCTGGATCGATGGCAAAGCCATCTGTAGAGATAGTGAAACAGAGGAAGTATGTTTAGCGCCGTTGGAAGGCACATTTCTCTATTTTACAGAACAACTGGTGCTCGAGCAGTGTATTAAGCACCGATCTGACATGGTGCACATGATTATCTTCTGATCAGGAGTAGATCAGGATAACGACCAAGTACACAAAGACCCACCGACCAAGCATATTTCAGAGAACGTCATTGATAAGGTGCTGGTAGATAGCAGGACTGTTGCAAGGGCTGAAAGGCATCACCAGGTATTCCCAATGAAAGTTAGTGATAAAGGCCATCTTTATCACCCTACTAGCAGTCAGGGGGGTGGAGGGTCGGAAAAAACCCTGCTGAATGGCCTCTTCGATATACTCTTCCATGGCCTTGTTTTCCTCGGAGGACGGGGAAAACAGATGCCCACAGGTTGGTACATCTACAGGGAGGAGTTCGATGGCCATGTCATTGGGGTGATGTGGGGGAAGGATAGAGGCACTCTTCTTACTAAAACTTAAAAAAGATTGCAGTAGATGGGAGGAATCTTTTTCACATCGATGGATTGCAGGAGCTGGGATTCTGTGCAACACGATCTGTTTTTGTGAATAAAACCACGAAGTGGGCAGCTAGGGCCCCAGTCGAGGATCTGACATGAAGAGTAGGAGACATGGGGATTGTATCTAGAGAACCAATGGTAGCCAAGATGAGGGGGGAAGACACGGCGGAGACGACGAGAAGTTGGATCTCTTCCAGATGATCCCCTATAAACATTTGTATAAGCTGAGTTTGGTGTTGGATGGGGTAAAAGGTAAATGGCCGGCATTTGTATAGCGCTATATCAAGTCCCCAGGGACCCCAAAGCGCTTTGCACTACAATCAGTCATCCACTCATTCATACACTGACAGCTGTAAGCTACAATTTAGCCACAGCTGCCCTGGGGCAGACTGACAGAAGCGAGGCTGCCATACAATCAGCCTCACCTTTAGGTAAACTTTTCTCTCAAAATTGCCCTTAGCTATTGATGAGTGTGTGCATGGCTGTTTGTTCAGGGTGTCTCTGTGTTGCCCCACGATGTACTGGCAACCTATTGAGGGTGTACCCTACCTTTCGCCTGTAGTCCACTGGAGATAGGCACCAGCTCCCCCGCAACCCTATATGAAAGAAGCAGGTATAGAAAATGAGTGGATGGATGTTTCCCCCTGTGGTATATTTTCTTCTTTCTCTCTCTTATTCTGCAGATGTAGAAGCATACTTCTAGGGTATTATCTTGTATTATCTTTATCCTTCTTTCTCTCCTCTATTCTTATATTTTTCTCTCCCTTATTTTCTTCTCTTTTTCCTTTTCATTTCTATCTCAATGTTCATTGCATTTAAAATAATTCCAAAGCAATTTCTAATAAAGTTTTTTATATATATAAAGTGGAGCCATATAGCTGTCTAATTAAATAAGCTATAATGCTCAGCTTGTGAAAGTAAATCTGTTGGGCTTCTTCTTGGCACTCAGACAACAATTCTGAGCGCTACTCTGCCGGACAGGACACATTAAAAAAAGTTATATATATATATAATATATATATATTATATTATATATATATATATATTATATATATATATATAAATATATACAGTATTTATATATATATATATATATATATATATATATACTATATATATATGATATATATATATATATATTATATATATAGATGTATATATATGATATATATGTGTATGTAATATACACAGTGGGGAGAACAAGTATTTGATACACTGCTGATTTTAGCAGGTTTTTACCACTTGCAAAACAACTGTGAGTGACATAATCTAAAACAAAAATCCATAAAATCACATTGTGTGATTTTTAAGTAAATAATTTGCATTTTATTGAATGACATAAGTATTTGATCACCAAACAACCAGTAATAATTCCGTCTCTCACAAACCTGTTAGTTCTTCTTTAAGAAGCCCTTCTGTTCTCCACTCATTACCTGTATTAACTCCACTTGTTTGAACTTGTTATTTGTATAAAATACACCTGTTTCCTTACTCAGTGAAACAAACTCCAACCTCTCCGCAATGGCCAAGACCAGAGAGATGTGTAAGGACATCAGGGATAAAATAGTAGACCTGCACAAGGCTGGGATGGGCTACAGGAAAATAGCCAAGCAGCTTGGTTAGAAGGAACAATTAAAAGAAAATGGAAGAAGTTCAAGATGATGGTCATTCTCCCTGGGTCTGGAGCACCATGCAAGATCTCACCTTGTGGGGCATCAATGATCAGGTAAGGGATCGGCCCAGAACTACACGGCAGGACCTAATCAATTACCTGAAGAGAGCAGGGACCACACTACGCCACCATAGATTAAAATCCTGGAGCACACACAAGGTCCCCCTGCTCAAGCCAACGCATTGCCCAGCGACAGCCCCAAACCTGAAGGATCTGGAGAAGATCTGTATGGAGGAGTGGTCAAAAAATCCCTGCTGCAGTTTGTGCAAACATTGTCAAGATCTACAGGAAACCTCTGATATATGTAATTGCAAACCAAGGTTTGTGTATCAAATATTAAGTTTTGTTTTACTGATGTATCAAATACCTACGCATGCAATAAAATGCAAATTAATTACTTAAAAATCACACAATGTGATTTTCTGGGTTTTTGTTTTAAATTCTGTCACACAGTTGAAGAGTACCTATGATACGAATTTAGGACTTCTGCATGCTTTGCGAGTGGGAAAACCTGCAAAATCGGCAGTGTATCAAATACTTGTTCTCCCCACTGTATATATGAGTTGCATTTTCTGAAATGGGTGACAAAAATAGAACCATTTCTCTATATTCACATTTTTTAGATGTACCTGCATCTACAGTGCCTCGCAAATTTCATGTTTACACATTTTGTCACAAACTACAGTGGGCTTATTGGTATAGATGTTATGTGGCAGGTCAACACAAATTAGTGCAGAATTGTGAAGTAGAAGGAAATGATACCTGGTCTCAAAATTTTGTAAAAATAAAAAAAAAAGTGGTCAGAGCAGGGCACATTTCGATTCAGCCGCCTGAGTCAGTACTTGTAATTAGAGCTGCAAGCATCTACGAGCTTAGCAGATCTAGAGACTGAAATTCCTTCCCATTCCTTTACACATAATAGCTTAAGCTTAATTAACTTGATAGATAGCATCTGTGAACAACAATTTTCAAGTTTTGGCACAGATTATGAATTAGATTTCTATCTAATTAATTGCCCTAAAAAAAATTGTCATTAACATAAGAATATGATTTAAACTAAACCATTCATTTTAGCTCAGGCTGTGGGTTTTGTCCCACTTAAAGGTGAATCTCCACCCCAATCCCAAGTGTTCTCCAGCCTTTAACATTTTCCTATCAATTGTGAAAAGTTTCCTTTTCCCTACTAAAGTTAGTCATAACTACAGGATGATGTTGCCACCCCAATGTTTCATTGCAGAGATGGTATGTTCAGTATAATGTGCCATGTCAATTTTCAACAAAATATTTTACATGTAGGCCAAACATTTTTATTTTATTCTCATCTGACCAGAACATACATGGGGGAATTTTTCTCTTTTGCATCCCCACGCAATACTTTTGCGTTCGCTCGCAATACTTTTGCGTCCCCACGCAATACTTTTGCAGTCGCTCGCAAAAGTTGTTAATCACCTTGAGAAAGCTGTGCTTTTTGGAAAAGCAGCACATATGACAAACTGCTCAAAAAACAAACAGCACTGATATGGCATTGGTATGGTTTATTTGTCATATGCAGGTTAACACGCAGTCAACAATGCGATTAAATGCTTAGGATAAGAATAACCATTTAAATCACTAAAAACAAAAGCACTAATGGCGTGCAAAAAAAAAGTACACATCATGCAGCAGCAATAAGCAAATAAAATGTCACAGGTTTCGTGCGGTATTATGGTCCAGAGTTCAGTAGTTTGACAGCTGGTGGATAATAACTGTCTTTAAGTCTGATTGAAGATCATTTTATTTAAGGACAATTTCAAAATAAAACTCCATAAATCTCAAAAACGGGTGTAGTGTTTGTTCCATTTTTGCAGTTATCTGGTTTGGAAACTATCCCACAAAGTAGTGCGAGATAACACAAAGACTATTGCATGAGAACGCAAAAAGTATTGCGAGGGAACGCAAAAGTATTGCGAACAAACGCAAAAGTATTGGGTGGGGACGCAAAAGAAAAAAAAAACATCTCCCATGTCCCTTCGAGGGCTCCGTAACAAAACCTACTTAGGTTTTTTTTTTCTCTGCCCCCTACATGGCTTATGGCAAACTGCAAATGGGACTTTTGGATTTCTTTTAACAATGGTTTTCTTCTAACCCTGCTTTAAACCTCTTCATAACTTTATCCCTGACATGCCTAGTGTGTTTCATGGTCTGTTTTTTTAAAACCAATATTTTCACAAAGCCTTCACACAACACATATTTATACAGAGAATACATATCATTCGGACTCTATTCACTAACTAGTCATCTGAAGGCAGTTGGTTTCACTAGATTTTTTTTTCGTGGGGACTGAATACAAATACATGGAACACTTTTAAGGTAGTGGCACAGTTGGTAGCACTGTTGCCTTGCAGCAAGAAGGTCCTTGGTTTTCTGCATGGAGTTTGCATGTTCTCCCCGTGCATGCGTGGGTTCTCACCGGGTACTCCGGCTTCCTCCCACACTCCAAAAACATGCCTGTTATGTTAATTGGTCTCTCTAAATTGTCCTTAGGTGTACGAATGAGTGTGTGCATGGTTGTTTGTGTGTTGCCCTGCGATGGACTGGTGACCTGTCCAGGATGTACCCCGCCTCTCCCCCATAGACTGCTGGAGATAGGCACCAGCTACCCTGCGACCCACTATGGAATAAGCGGTAGAAAATGACTGACTGACTTTTTAGGTATGACAAATATGAAAAAAAATGAAAACTGTATATCCTTTTCTTTTAATTTCACAATGATTTACTACTCTGTTATGGTCTTTCATATACAATCCCAACAGAATGTATTGAGGTTTTTGGATGTCATGGGACAAAATGTGGGAAAGTTCATGGGGTATGAATACTATTCCAAGGAGGGGGTTGGTGGTCAATCCTCTCCTGAAATCTCTTTGGAAAACTACTCTGAATATCAGCTGCTCAGTTTTCAGCCTAAAGCCAGACCAACCCCATGCTGACCCTAAATACAACACCCACAAAGTGTATTCATGTGCTCTTTTTTCAGGAGATGCCTACATGAATAAACAGTTTTTTTTTTATTATTATTCAGAAATGTATCTGCTCATAATATTATTCTCAATTCAACATTTTTTTTTATTATTTTCCAGATTCCGTTCTGTGACAGCACAAGTATTGTATAAAAATGGATACAATTAATACTGTCTGTTTCGAACTTTTAATGTGTTGAACAGGTCTAAATATGCAACTCAATATGAAAAAAACAGTGGTTGGTGGGAATCCAAAGGGTCATAGAAATAATAACAGATCCTTCAGAAGGATTTAAGTTAATTTTAATATTTCTATGTGGTCCGTTTAAGAAGCTGTATCCCATTTGAGGCCATGGTTTAAAGATGAAGGTTACTGTCTGTACAGGTCATGTGAAAAAACAATATACTACATCACATTAGACTAAATGGAACTAACTTTTATAAGAGCCTTCTTCTTGTTTATTTACTACATGGGTGTGTAAATACTTTCTGTATAAGATCACAGTCCTGAAAGTTGTTTTTTTTACTGCTACAAACCAAAAAAGCCCAAACATCAGATCAACACCCATCTAAAATCATTAAGGGACATATAAAACTCAATGTATTCATATAGCACCAATTCATAACAAATTTCAACTCAAGGCACTTTACAAGACAAACAGACGATTCCTGTAAAATAAATATAACCAAATCAGTCCAAGACATTCTAATCATATATAAAGTGAAATTAGATGCATTCCAGTTTAATACTATTTATTGTACTATATAATACAGTCAATTCTATAATTTATTTAATCCATTTATAATCATACTTAGTGAAAAGATATCTATTTAAGGAAACTCAATTGGTTGTGTTGAGTCATTGACTTTGGTGCAATCCATCCAGCTGAGCATACATATGGCGACAGTGGACACAAAGGGACAACTTCCTTTTACAGACATAAAACCTGAGAAAAGTCAAAATAACTGATAGAAACCCATGCTATGTAAAGTTGTTTGGAGCATCTGAATGATTAGAAGGTGAAACCACACATCTGATCACAATTTAACGTGAGATTGATTCGGTCATTAAGGTGAAAAGATGTTATCAAATAGATAGGAAAGTTCAGAAATGGGTAACATGAATTTTTATTAAACAAATATATATATTTTTTAACTACAGGGTTTACTACACGACTTTTCATTGTTTTTAAGTAACCGAGAGTGAACAGGGCAGCGTGACAGCACAGTGATTTGCATTGTTACCTCACATTAAGAAGGTCCAAAACTTGCCTTGGGCTTTTCTGTGTGGAATTTGTATGTTCTTACAAGCATGCGTTTTTTTTTTTTTTCCTCCAGTTTCCTCCCACTATCTAAAATCATATATGTAAGCGAGTAATGGTTTGTAAATTGTCCTTAGGTGTGAGTGGGGGCATGAATGGTATTGCCTGTGATGGCCACGTCCTTCTTCACATCCCTGAACAGGAAAAAGCAGGTGCAGAAAATGGATAGAAGCTGTAAAATACCCTTTAACAACTCAATTCTACACTTAACATAGTCCTTATTTTTTACATTTTTTATTTAATTCATTTTATCACCTTGTTGAGTTTGGGTGTCATCGTTTATTGAACTCCAGGATGACCGGATTATTATGCATTGTCTCCAGATAGAGTCAGTGACAACATTATTGAAATTCTGCATCAGCCATCCCAGCTGCACTGGAGGCATTAGCATGATCCACCCAGAAGTGCCCTTTCTATCCATTGAGGCTCTGTGCATGGGTCACATCACAGATAGAGTTGTGGCTCCATCCATCATGTGGGTTATAGTTAGCCGCCTATGCTAATGTCTGACCCAATGAAAAGTTTACTAAGGGACGGACAAGGACATTCGGGTGGACTCTTGTCATTGCCGTAAACACATACATACATACACTCTCTCTTTTTTTTTTTTTTCGAGCATGCATGTACACACACTCCCTTCTCCAGCAATGTGAGGCTGTCATATTTCACAGGGCCTGGTAGCTTGGGTTGAGTTATGGCCATGTCAAAGTACAAAGGGGGAGTGTGCTGTGTGTGGCAAGTGTTTATGTGGAAACACATTCATGTGGGTAAATGTTTACACTATGTGTGAATTTCAAGTTCATTCTTATAAGTCAGTTTATTAAAGAAATTAAATTAAATTAAATCCTCACTCAAAATCTGTGGTTTTCAGAATGCCAGTACATGTTTTAAATGCCAAAATGATTTGTAGAAATATTCCAAAAATAAAGCCCTGCACATTAGGAGTGAATGGAATACTATTAACAGCATGGAAGCCTAAATGGGAGACATGGAATAAACATATGAGCACCCAAACATGGTTAATGCAGACAAATAATCAAAAGACTCTCACTGTGGTGCATCCTGCTGTTTAGGGACAGAGAGGACGGTGCTGTGTTATAAAAGCTCTGCAGATTTATGACCTGTAAACTAGAAGATGGACATATGGATGGATAGAGGAACGGATCAATGGAAGGGCAAAACATGAAAATATGAAAGAATTAAGATAGAGGTTGAACGATGGAAGGACAGAAGGACAAAGACATGATGGCAGCAAAGACAGAGATTGAAGAGTAAGATAATAGGAGAGCAAAAAAAAACATTCATAATAAAAAATAATAAAAAATATTGCATGTGGAGAAGCAGAGAGGGATTTGAAGAAAAGAGAATAAATTAACTAGAGTAAGATCAGGAAGTGAATGCATGGATGGACAGATTGAAAGTTGGGTGGAATAATAGAACAGGGATAGAAAGAGAAGAAAAGAACCAGAAAGCAAAGGAATAGGGAACAGAAGTGAACAGAAAAGTTGTGAACTTTTTTCAGACAGCTGTAGGCATTTAAGAAATCCTGAAGTAGTCTGTGCTTCTTTGTGTGGCATGATTCCTAGAGGAATTGTCAAGGCATGAAATGAGTCTTACACTGGGAATTGTCTCATCCTGACAGTGTGCACAGTTATTAATGGTTTTATCATTCTATACTGTAATTACGCTCTCTCAGGAAGCCTGCATAGACAGAAAAGGCAGAGGACAGACACTTTGATGTCTTTTGAACTCAGTAGAATAAGCTGAAAGAACTAAAAATGTCTGTGAACAAATGAATCAGTAGATACTAAATCCTGTGTGCAACCTGGTCTTGGAGACTTGAGAATACTGTGGTGCCAGTAATGTTCTGTATTGTTTTACATGTTTACAAGAGTATAACTGAAAGTTGTGCAGACGAGAATATTATGGAAGGTTACCTATAAAAATATTTCATAGGCTTGAGTAAAAAAAACCCAGATGAGTCAGTTTTCTTCTAACAGAAATATGAAATATTTTTTTCTCTCTTTAAACAAAGAGATAATGCTAGATGTGAACCAAACTTGTTAAGATATGGCAAGAAAGGACCTTAAATGTCAACTAATAATTTCCTTATACTTCAGACACTATGTAAGTACTTTCCCAGTGCAAGTTTAGATATGCTAAGGAGCTTGCAGGGTAAAATCTACACAAAGTCCATTCTGACTGATACGGGTAGTATTTATATATGAAGTACTTTAAGATTTAATCTTAAGGTCTAATCAGCTGTAATGCACAATTGACAACAGCCTATTAAGTATATTTTTCATGCAGTGCTATCTTTCTCATCCGTACTTTTCTGCATATTTTTTATTTTATGATGTCCACGTTCCCCGATCCGCATCCCTGTTCCAGTTTCCTTTTTATTTTACTTTGTCTTTAGGAGCCACATTGACATGTGTTTTGTAATGGAAATGGGGTGTGTTAAATGCGGCTCTGTCCCTTGTGAGTTTTAACAGTATGGAGAGACAGGCTGATAATCTTTAAACAAGGCATCTGCTGGCATCTGCTTTATCTTTATTGTTCCCTTAAGGTACGTCAGGAAGGAAATTACAAAATATGCAGGAATGGAGGCACAAAGGCACAAACACAGTATAAACAATATACACATTAATCTGAAAGACATGTAGATGCACTCTCACAAACACATTACTTGCAGTATATAAACTAAGTGATGTCGAAAAGTTGGTTCCTTAGCAGAGGCACATATATAACTCTTTAACGTGCTACACTAATTCAATGGAAATTTCAACAAATATGTTCCAGCCTGGTTCAAACAGTTGCTGTCAGAGTCTGGCTCCCCTGCCTGCCTGCTGCTAACCCGTTCCCACCACCAGGTGCCGTCAGCTGGGAGACACCAGAGAATGGCTCGTTACCCCATCAGCCGGGGAGCTTTAAGAGGAAGGACTGTCAGCACTCCTTTGCCTGAGTGTTTTGCCCTCTGCGGTATTTCCTCCCGGCCAATTTCTTGTCTCAAGAGATCTAGAATTGATTCTCAAGTTATCTCTGTGTTTAATCGCCTTTCTCTGCCTTCTCCAGATACGGACTTTGGACCCGAACTGGTTTCCCCTGTACTTTCTACTGCTTGGAACAGCTTCCAAAACTTGGACTGAACCCCCAGCTGGCAATCCTTACAACCTCTGGGCCCCGGCCCCAGACTCTGAACCCTCTCCCTGGTGGTTTCCACGGCCCCATTAGTAAGCGTGCAGGTTTTCTCCTAACCATTTGAGATTTGGTTATCTTACCTGTTCTCTCTCTCTACGCAGTGTGTGGGGGTTTCCAGCTCCTGAGCCGCTCAAGGCCAACTACCCGTTTTCTATAAACCAACTAAACTGTTCTCTGTTGGCAAACATGAGGTAAATATATCTACAGACACTACTTGTTTAATGAGATTACTTATAACTAACTCCTGAATAACAATCTGACAAAGAAACAAATGTGGCTAATGTCTAGTTATATGGGCTTGAACAAATTGCAGAAGGCTTTAAGCTACAAACTGTTTGGCAATGAGAAATCAGAGGAAAATGAGGTCACTGATCCATATGTAATAACAAGATAAAGATCAGCTTTATAACATGCTGGATAAATATTCCAGAGGAACTGACCACATTTTCATAATTTGTGTATGTGTTCTGAGGATAATTTTACACTGAGTACTTCTTCTTCTACAGTCCCAAAATTCTACCTGTGCTAAGTGAAAAAAAAAGTAATAGAATAATATTCAGTGTCCTACTGCATGATCTCTTTTAACTTACATCACAAGTCACAAGACTTTAGTTTTATCTGTTTTTATGAGTTAAATCAATTACAGCTTGACACAGAGGCTTTGTACATGGCATTATCTTCTATTGCTTTAATCCACCAGCTTTAAAACAATACTTTAAAGAGGGAAGAATGTTTTCCATCTATTTTGGAAGGATTTCCATTAACGCTGGTAGTTGCTGATTATTATCCTGCATATAGCTACAATCCATACAATCATTAAATCTGAACTAGTCAATTTTATTGTGAAATAAATTGTTCGTACAGATCTTTTTCTTTTTTTATTTGCTGGTCAACTGTTATTCAAAGTACTACTTATAAAATAGTTGCAACCTTCTTGGCGAATCTAGGGTTTTTGCAAGAGTTTGATGCATTCAGTTGACTTTAGCTGGTTTGACAAATCATGTATTCTGTGATCGTTCAGCAGCCACAGTTGTCAGGTGTGTGGTCCTGTTTTTCAGTAGTCATACAAAGGTCTGCTTTAACCTCTTGTGTGTACTCCAAGTCTTTACAAAGTCTGTGAAGACTGCGAAACTTACATACTGTATCTCTACCCTAATCTGAAAAAAACAAACTGAATACGCTACAGTATTACATGTGTAGAAAGACCATACTCGAGTATCTCCCGGCTGACAGAGGCGTTTGACCCTTTTCACATATACTCATTGATTGACATCTCCCTCCATTCAAATACGCAAGTCTATTGGTCAAAGTTTTAGGCGCTCATCATGGATTTGTTTAGCTGTAGAAGCCGGGGGAGGGACAACAGTAAAATAATAATTATCATAGATAATTAAGTCAAGTTTCAGCATTTCTTAAATTATTTTAACAATTAAAAGTTACGGACTACAGCTTTAGGGCCATTGTGACCTGTTACCTCATAGAAGATATCTCAAATTCTAGATATAGATCTTATGCATCTGCAAATATGAAACAAAGCTTGGAGAAAAGATGGGGAAAATGATGAAGGAGAAGATAATGAGGAAGATAAGAATGGTTAGCAGAGAAAATTACATAGAAAACAATAGATGAATATATCAGAGGAAAGGTGAAAAACAGTGAAATGACAAGAGGAACCTCAGCGTTCAGCAGGGAGCCCAAGGGCTGGCAAGCACCTGAGTAACACCTCCACAGTGTGAGAGTCTGTGACTCCTGTCTGATTTAGTGATTAATGAAGACATGTCCATGTGGCAATTCTCTTTAATAAGCACCAGTGGAGAAACCCCAAACCATTTCTATATTTGATATTGTGTGAGTCTATCGGTATGTCAGGGTTATAAAAGCATCTCTGGACATTACCAGATAAATGAAGCAACTCTCAAGATTTGTTCAGACTTTTGGATAAATGACAAATTTGTTGCCAAGCTTTATGTTTAGTTGTGTTTGTTCAGTCTTGTGAGCTGAAATTTGGTTTGACAAAGGACTCGGTAAGAGCTGCACAAAAGCAGCTTGGTGCGTGTGTGCGTGTGCACGCGTGTGCATGAGTGTCATTTAATGTCATTCTTTATAAGTATGCCCAGATGTTGATAGTGAAATGGCTGTTTAATTACCATTTAAACAGCAGGGGCTGTGAGCTTGCCCATATATTTGCCTGTATGTGCATGTTTGTGTGTGTATGTGGGTTGTTGACAGCAGAACTACTGTTTAATTACCATTTAAACTGTGAGAGCTGAGAGGATCATTTAAAGACAGAAGAGTCCCAGCTAGCTAAATGAGTAAAACACTATTAAAGGTACACTTATGCATATATTTCACACACACTAAAAATCAATTAATATATACAACAAGACTATTTTAATTTGACAAATATAGATTAATGTCCAACAAGCTGCATTCCTAGGATGTATTTCTCTAATGATGTACAATAAGTGTAATGACTTCTGTTTCTATAGCTTCCTTAGTGTATAACCACATATTAAACCTCCATTTATATTAAATTGCCAGCAAAATGTGTGCGTGTTTTGTCTTTTTGTGGCCCATTGAATACAAAAAGTATGTATACATTCACATGAATGTAAACTATTCTGCTAGTGAAGCAGTTGGCCGGTAAGTCACCCCAACGAAAAGCCATTGCAAGCTTTTTAAATTATACAACTAGTCAATCCACCAGTTAGTAGTTTTGTGGATTATTGCTGGAGCAAGGCCAGTTGAGGAGAACTGTGTGGAAGATTGTGTTCCTGATATATAGCATTAAATGTATTTTTACTTGGCAAAACTACAATAACATATTTGGTAAAGAAGCGGGGTTAACTAGCTCTGATTAGAAAGCACGTACCCCGAGTAGACCTACTCCACACTTTAATACTCAGGGTTTTCAGAACACAGGGCAACTTTGAGTCAAAGTCGCAATAATGTTGCTGCTGCAAAATAGAAAGAATTAGCATGGCAGAGACCAGGTCAATGCGTGAGTGTGATTTGACGGACAATTAAAGTTGAATCATCAACACTACACTTCTTTAACGTCCAAAAAAAAAATAAAAATAAAGTGTGTGTGCGTGCAAAAAATGTGTGTCTAGGTGCAACCCAGCAGACACAAAACAGATGTGATAGCGTAAATTGTGACTGAATGGCTAAATTGACTTCCTCATGAAACAAGGCAACACAGTGAAACAAACCACCAAAATTTTGGAATGCTCATTATTTCTTTACAAGAGGAAAAAACCGCTTGAGATACCAGTGAGGAGAAGATTTTCTGTGATAGATGATGAAACGTGAACATCACGTAAGACGACTTCAAGGCCTGAATCCAAACTCTGGGTTAGGGTTAGGGTTAGATGGCGTGAGATGGCCATGAAGCACAAAATAAAAGATTATATAGGAAAGCAATCAGCTGATAAATATAAAGCAGACTATCTCTTCCCTAATATTATGTTGTTCATTCTCAAGAAAAACAAACAAATATTCAATTCCAAAAGATAATATTTAGAATTATTGCGTGTGAATCTGGAGAGAGCTGTCATTCTTGTTATGACAAATACACACAATTCTACTCAGAATTTTTTTTGCATGTATTGCAGTCTTTTTACAGTACGTTCTGCTCTCTGGAAGATTCAGATCTTCTTGTTCACAGTAATGACATTCACAAACTTTCGCATTGTTTTTCTTCCTTAGATTCAAAAAAGTCTTGAGCGCTTTAGGGAGGCCTGGAACAACCATGCTTTGTGCGCAGAAAATAACCGAACACCATCTCAAAAATGGCCAGAAGGCATGCTCTCAAATATGGCAACAGAGACTGCAGTGACCAACAATGTGTTTGGGGAAAATCCCTACAACCCAAACCATTTGGTGGCAGTTCTGGCACAGCATTGAATTGAGTCATTACCTGCTACTGATGATATTCCAGCTGTAGTTGTAGAGCAGTCTCAAATCAATCTCAGTCAGCAGCAACAGGAGTCATTCTCTCATGCTATTGATCACATCTCTGATTTGAAGATGAAGTACCTCACATGCTATGCAGCAATTTCGAATGTTATGGCAAACTAAGACTTTTAACCCCTTTTTCAAATGGGGATGCCATATGGCATGTCTGGTGTTCTCTTTGACAATAAACTGAATATCTTTGGGGTGTGGTAGTGGGTGACACAGGAGTGGATTTTCTCTCATGTCCCATCCTGCTCCCACAGAAAAATGTATTGTCCCATCCCAATCCCAGGCCAGCACAACAAAAAAAAAATCCTGTCCCATCCCACTCCTGGTAAATTGACTCCCACTCCCATCCCGCTCCCATTTAGAACAACTCCCATTCCTGTGCCACTCCCATTTTTGTTTTCTCCATTTTGGCAATTTCTTTGTTTGAAGGACCAGTTAGGTCCCTGTTTTTAGCTGTAGTAAAGGCCAGTTAAAGTAAAAAGAATAATAATGAAGAAATAATAAAATATCAAACAAGGAAACAGACCATGCCTATCTTAGCTGAATAAACAAAATGTACATAGTTGTATTTTACTCATTTATTAAGTGATTGTTTCCTTTAAACAAAGACATTACTTGTATGTTTCATATTGCTGAAATGAAAGAAAAATGCACCTAGCAAGAGAACTGTACTTGGTGAACAAAAGTGCAAAAAGGCATTACCTTCACAATTTGAAACTTTACCTCAATGGTTCACAGCCCTGGTCCTCAGGGACCCCTTCCCTGCAAGTTTTAGATGTGTGTCTGCTCCAGCACACCTGATTCAAATTCTGACATCACCTCGTATACAGGCATCAAGAATGGAGGGTCAAACTAGACAAAATTAATACAATAAAATCATCATTAAATAAATAAATGTTGTGAATGTCCCATAAGTGAAGTAAATGTATCATGAAAGAAATGGAACATTAAAAGCCCATTAAATTAAAAGGACCATTTATTTTTTAATACATCATTAGAAACAATAAATGTTCCATTATATCATGAAATGGACTATTATGCAATTAAATGTGCCACTGAATAAATAAGTATAATTTTAAAGACGACATGACGTAATTAGTGGTACACTTAATATGTATTGAAATAAATTGTACATTTAATGGTACATTCAGTTTTTTTTCTATTTCACAACGTATTTATTTAATGTCTTCCCTTGATGAAGCCTTTCAACGGAGCCCGCGAGGGGACATGGGGGAATTTTTTTTCTTTTGCTTCCCCACGCAATACTTTTGCGTTCGCTCACAATACTTTTTGCATTCCCACGCAATACTTTTTGCGTTCTCTCGCAATAGTCTTTGCGTTATCTCGCAATACTTTGTGGGATAGTTTCCAAACCAGATAACTGCAAAAATGGAACAAACACTACACCCGTTTTTGAGATTTATGGAGTTTTATTTTGAAATTGTCCTTAAATAAAATGATCTTCAATCAGACTTAAAGACAGTTATTATCAACAAACTGTCAAACTACTGAACTCTGGACAATGATACTGCACGAAACCACATCTGTGACACTTTATTTGCTTATTGTGTGCTGCATGATGTGTACTTTTTTTTTTGCACGCCATTAGTGCTTTTGTTTTTTTCGTGATTTGAATGGTTATTCTTATCCTAAGCATTTAATCGCATTGTTGACTGCATGTTAACTTGCATATGACAAATAATCCATACCAATGCCATATCAGTGTTGTCTGTTTTGTGAGCAGTTTGTCATCTGTGCTGCTGTTCCAAAATGCACAGCTTTCTTAAGGCGATTAACAACTTTTGCGAGTGAACGCAAAAGTATTGCGTGTGGACGAAAAAAAAAAAAAATTCCCCCCATGTCCCCATGTCCCATGTCCCCTCTACTGTGGCAAAGGATCTTAAATCTTTAGTGCACATGCGAGCAATTTTGTTGGTCAGATGAGACTTGACACGTGATGGTACTTTTCGTTTGACAAATGAAGAGATGCAGGACTGATTCAATCCAGAATTTGCCTAACAAGAGTCCCTTAATCACTGGTGTACTTGATTACGACTAAACACGTTTTACAAGCAGCATACTGTGTGTTAACATCGCTACATTTAACTCTCCTGAAGTTCGGTAATATTTGCGACATTTTTCTAAATTTCTTTGAACAAATGTAATGGTCTAAGTCACAAATGGTCTAGGTCAAACTCAAGGCCCACAGGCCAAATACAGGCAGGCCACCATGTCATTTTATGTGGCTCCAAAACGGACTCTGCCTCCTCTTGGTGCTCCGACATGGTGGTGTGGCTTGATGAATAAATCACTCCCGCTTTCCACTTACCGTAGCAGTGGCATATTGACGTGCAACGCTGATTTTGACATAAGTACAGATATCTGTGATGTCATTTTGCCTAGTCAAAACTCTGATTCAATATATCTCTAATTATGTTTTGACTAGGCAGAATGAGCTTAAAAGATATCTGCAATTTTAGGTACCTCTAATCTTAATTGATATCAAGATATCAATTACATTGTGACTAGCTATAATTCCAATTTGAGATATCTACAACGTCATTTTTTACCAGTCATATTTCAGTTGCAGACATCTAAAACATAATTTTGACTATCTGAAACTCAATTCAAGATATCTAGAAAGGACCATGTAGAAATCTTCAATTGATGATCATTAAATATATCTTGAATAATTATGACTAGTCAAAATTAAATTGTAGATATCTTAAACTGGAATTACAGATATCCACAATAACAATTGCAGATATCCGCAACTACACTGGATATATCTATAATGACTAACCCCATTCACATGAATGGCAAAAATTGTTTGAATCTTACTAGGCAAAACTGAAATAGAGATATATGTAATCAGAGTTTTGACTAGTCAAAATCTAATTACAGATATCTTGAATACGTTTTGACTAGGCAAAATTATGTTGCAGATATCAGTAATGAATATCCAGGCTAGAGATTAAATCTTAAAATGGCTTGCCATATTCGGACCACTCTGCTAAGGAGGACAATCTGACTTTAAGGAATGTTTGTGGTTCATGCCATGGGCAATGGTAACATCAACATTCCTGACAGCATGACAGTTGCCTTTGAACGATTTTCTGCGTCACCTATGTTATACAAGCGTATAACATAGGTGACGCAGGTGACGTATACGTGTTGTGCGTTCAGAGATGCTCTTCTGCATGCTTTGGTTGTAACGAGTGGTTATTTGAGTTACTGTTGCCTTTCTATCAGCTCGAACCAGTCTGGCCATTCTCCTCTGACCTCTGGCATCAACAAGGTATTTGCGCCCACAGAACTGCCGCTCACTGGATATTTTCTCTTTTTCGGACCACTCTCTGTAAACCCTAGAGATGGTAGTGCGTGAAAATCCCAGTAGATCAGCAGTTTCTGAAATACTCAGACCAGCCCGTCTGGCACCAACAACCATGCCACGTTCAAAGTCACTTAAATCACCTTTCTTCCCCATTCTGATGCTCGGTTTGAACTGCAGCAGATCGTCTTGATCATGTCTACATGCCTAAATGTATTATGTTGCTGCCATGTGATTGGCTGATTAGAAATTTGCGTTAAAGAGCAGTTGGACAGGTGTACCTAATAAAGTGGCTGGTGAGTCTATCTAGGATTTTGTACTTTTTTATTGAGAATAAGTATACTATTAAATTTGATTGGATGGTTTCAACATTAATAAATTAAAAGATTTTAAATAGTTTAAATGTTAATTTAGGATTTAAAGAAATAGTCAATTTTACTTTGTAAAAGTACACACATCAATCCTCATCATTTTATTGTTGCATTCCCATATTTACAATTGGATTCATCAAGTTTATTCTTTTCTTTGTTTTTAAGCCTTGTTTGTTCACAAATACATCTCAGTAAATACTAACCAATTATCTGTGATTGCTTTAAAACTCAGCCAATTAAACTTGGCCCCCTCTCTCAGGCCCCTCTTTCACCAAATCTGGACCAAAAGTGCAGTTAGTGTTGATAATATTCCAAACAAGAAGAGGGGCCTCAAATCATATTCTGCTTAAGGACCCATAAGACCAAGGCCAGCCGTGTACATAGATATGAAATGGTTTGTTTATATGTATTAAATGGAAGTTGAAAGGCAAGAAACATGTAGGTAAAAATGGGAGTAAAAATGGTCATGGGACAAATTGACCCAGCGCAGATTTAGGTAATTCTTAAATTTAAAAGTAGTGTCCTGATAAAAATTAATTCGAAAAAGCTAATTTTTCTTTCTCATTTTATAACACTCCTACAGTAATGCACATATTATTTGACATCCCTCTCTCACAAACAATTTAAGTTTTTAACTGTATATGTTGTAAATGTGACATTGTTAATCAACCCTAAAATTGCACTGGAAAAGCAAGAGTGATGCTGTTCCTCTAACTCTCTGAAGGGGTGTGTGGGTGAGCTCTTGGTTTTATGTTTTGTTGCGGATGCTCTTCAGATCTTCAGAATCAGAAAAAGATTTTGCTTTACTGCCCAAGATTGTGTGCACATACAAGGAATTTGTTGTAAAGAGTTCATTGTGTTGATCAGGAAAACAGCCTGGAGGAAGAAACTGACACTATGGAGGTCTACAGAGATGTTAGCTTCTCTTTTCCTTCTTGATGGAGGGAAGGTCAGCCCCAATGATCCTCAATGCAAACCTAATTTCTCATTACAGTCTAGACCTGTCCAGTTTTGTGGATGGGCCAAACCACACAGTGATGGACGAACACAGGACAGGCTGAATTATGGCAGTGTAAAAGATAACTAGCAGTTCCTGTGGTAGGTTGTAGTTCTTGAGTTAATGCAGGAAGTACAGTCTCTGCTGGACCTTCTTCCAAAGTGTTTGTGTGAGGACTCTCTCAGGTCCAGAGAAAGGGTGGTTCATAGGAACAAAAAGTGATCCACAGTACACACGTTGTTGGGGATGGTGAGGGGACGGTGATTCAACTTTGGTCTGTATACAGACCCATCCCTGTCCTGTATCAGACCACTGATGGTCAGTGGTCAGTCAGCTGGTGATCCACTGACATGTAGAGGCATTGTGAGCTTGATGAGCTTCTGGGAAGCTCTGGGAAGTAACAGCCAGTACAACCATGTACTGACTGTGATTTTCCATCTGCTCACAGGAATGTCATTGCTTGTTTTATACCCTTCCACAGCTATCTGGTCTTCATGTTGGTTACACCTCTAAATAAATGCTATATGTACAGCCAAAACTCAAACTATTTATTGTTTGAATAATCATTGTAATAGGACACACCTGGGTAACAGTAAAGTATTCTTAGTGCCATGTTGCAGATGTAAAAACCTGGGATAAAAGTTGAATTATTCTCCGCTTGTCTCATGATCATATTTTGATTTAAAACCCAAATATCTAAAGTCTATTGCAAAACAAATAAAGTAATCACCTGTATTGTTCCAATACTCATAAACATTCAAAAGCGCTGCATAACAAGCTGTGTTTTGAGCTTTGTGACTACTTTTTAAAGGAATTTAAGGGTATTTCGATGACTTCTGTTTAACTAAAGATTAGACATGAATGAAGAGGTATCCTTTGAAGGTCACAATTGGTTACATGTTGGAAAAATAAAATTCTGTTGGTTTGTTCTTGAAGCCTTCAACTATTGTGGCTCTTATCTTTCTTTAAATAGAAGCTTATCTAAAATGACAAATTACTCTAAATATAAAATAATTATTTTAAGATACATTATTTGTTCAAGTAGATTATGGAAAATCAAACCTAAAGTATTTGAGGTAAATTAGGGGAAAACCTGTAATTGATGTGATTAATTATACCAAATGGCTATTATGATATATAAAACCAAATTATTTTTACAGTGGGGTGGCAGGAACAGATGATGGCAGCAATGATTACTTACACAAAGATAGTTAAATAATTACAGTGTAACGGTGAGAATGATAGCAGTGATCATATTCATGACAGGCAGGCTGTGTTGCACTGAGAATATTATGATAATGATATTAATGATGAATCTTTGTACCTGTGTGTGTGTATGTGTGTGCATACCAGGGTTCAGTAGTGGATGTCTCAATTCACACTAAGCGTCTCAGTTTTAAGACATCTGTTCTGCCTGTGTGAACACACACCTTTTTTTCACATGCAAAGATATACGTTATGTATCCTACATGCACTCAGCAACATATAGGAGACATTGTATCCTAACTTGCAATAGAAAACAGATTTGTTGCAGAGCAGTATAACTTAAGTAATAAGTAATTCCCTACATTCTCCTTCAAATCAAAGACACAAAACCCCCCGCAAGATAACTGTCCAGGAGTGTTGGTAATCCTGTTTCTACCTTTAAACCTCAGTTTTAGGGGTTTAGCCAAAGGGAAACCAGCATGATGCCTGCCCACTGGGCATATATAAGATTAAAGAAATAGGTTTTTTGTGTTGATTTAGTTTGTAATTGTGCATGAAAATTCTGGATCAATTAACCCCTTAACTATTTCTATTTTGTAAACATGTACTAAACCTTTGTACATCAGCTTATTTCTTTCGGTACTCTAGTATTTTGATGAATTTTTGTAATAAATAATAAAAGAAAATGCTTAAATCACACAAAAATGTAATTATACCATATTTACCATATATTTTCTTAAGGATGTATATTACACCCTATTTCTGGTGCTTGTAGTTCAGATTCCTGTTTGGGTCATTCTAAGAGAATATAGGAGATATGCCTAATCAGACCTAAGAAACTCAAATGGCATTCTGCAAGCAAATATAAATGTGTGGCTAAATTTCTTTAAAGCATCTGTTGTCAAAGCAGAAATTAAACAACCCCCAAGGCAGGTATGAATTAGTGGAACAGTACAAAACGTCCTGTAATAGATGGCATGCAAAAGTACGGAATGGCGAAGGGGAAACATTACCAACACTAAAATGTGAATGAATATTTTGCTATTGACATCTTTTCAAAATACTTTTTATTTTTTATAATACAGAATAAAGGATACCAATAGAAAACATCTCTATGTAGTTCCATGGGTAAACAATGGCAGAGTAATTTAATATGATAAAACCCTTTTTATTTTATCTTTGTTGAGGTTTCTTGCACTTTCATTCATTTTCTTTCAGGTTAATAAAACAAAAAAGAAATGGCAAAAATATTCTGAAAAGAATAAAAATCAAAGACCTTTTCTGTCATTGTGTTTTCTCACATCGACAACGAAGGAGTTTGAGTGTAAAGTACGTGCATGGGTACTCTGGCGATGCCCAGACTGCATATGACCAACTCGCACTAGGGACTGACGCACATACACAATGTGCACATCCATGTAGCATTGCCTAGATGGTGTACGAGCAGCATATCTGTCAGTGTGTGACAGGATGACAACTGAAGCTCCCAGCACTTTGTCCACTATCATCACATCAAGAAACACACACAAAAACATTCATGCACACACACTCATGGTCACATGAAGTAATAATGCCAAAATGGGCCACTGTTGTGAAATTTGCTGGTTTATTCAAGAGAACCCAGCATGCATTGTTGCACACAAAACAGAGATATGAAGTAAAAGTCTCCTGTACCAGCAGACTTTTCAAGGGAAACAAAACTATAGCTTCATACCACTAAAAAACCTTACAAATGAAGCACATGTAGGAAGGTCCACTTATGACCTCAGATCTAAAACACATTCTGCTTGATTTAGTTTGTCAGAAAATAGATATCTGGCGGTAATAAATGTGCACAAAAGAGACAAAATCATTTTTAGTGAAAAATAGGAGGGTTTTTTAACATAAGGCCGGTTTTAAATTAACTGAAACATCAAGTTTCTAATCCTTGCAGCTTTTAGCTTTTCATGCCACACCCTATCTCCTCACTGTATTTCTCGCTCTCCCACTCACTCCTATCTGTCACAACAGAAATACTCTAAATCATCTATAGAAAACAATATTCCAAATTAATTAATAATATCAGATTCAATAGCATATCAAAAACCAACAGACGCTTTTATAAGTTTTAAACAGATTCTGCTCAATGTCACCTCTAAGTTATCAGGACTTTGCGGAGCCTGGGTTACAGGCTCATGGCAATTCACAATATGCAGACACCACACGGATTCCGGTATTATTATCTCACATAATAGCTGCATTTATTGATATACCCATGCGCCTCAAGTCTCCTTTTTATTTCTGCGGATGGAGTTCAACCCCTACAAAACCAAGCCAGGTCAGAGAAGATAATTTGAGTCACAGGCACAATCATGGATCACAGCTTTACCACATTTCATACAATTAAGGATTGTGGATTTCAAGCAGACTAAACAATGGGGCCCAAATTAAATTTTGAATTTCTCAGTGAAAGGCACTCTAGCTGCTCTGGAAATACAATAAAAATGAATGAGAATAGACGCAGTCTGTAACAGGATTGCATGGCATACTTACTCACAATATAGCATCTTTCTCCCTGATTCTATTACTCAGTCTGTCTTACCCTCAGTTCAAGTTTCAGTACATCTAAAGCTGCAGTTTAATTCTACAGTTCTTCCATTATATAGCCAGCATTGAATCTCCATGTGTCACTGTAAAGGATCACAATGCATAAAAGGCCAATTACAGATTTAGTAGCAAGTCATGCTAAGATGGAGACAAATAAGTAAAGACAGACAAGAACAAAATAACAATGAGAAGATGAAGGGAATTGAAAAGTGTTTTTCGCAAAGACTAATGTACAGAAATATCCTCATATTGTATTCTAAGTATTACCCTTTTGAGACAACAAAATTAAAGGGTTTATGCTAGTTTCTACATGACAGAAAAATAGAAGAATGAAGGGGGTAGATAAAAACTGTTGCTTTTCAAATACATGTATTAAATACAAGAATAGAGGTATTTCATAGAAAAAAGGCATTAAATGTAAGAAAAGAGGCTGAAAATCCAGTCTAGAGAGCACAGGAGACCAACGACAGAAACTTACAAAAAGACAAAAGAGAGATTACAAAGAGACATGGATTGAAACTGAGGAGAGGAAAAGGAGATGTGTAGCAAAGTTGAAAATTAAGGACAGGGAGACAAAAAAGACAGTGAGTGGTTTTTCCTTTCAGTGAGTGAAAGACTTAAAATTCTAGTGCATGAGAGGGCTTCTCTTTATGGCTATTCTCTCTACATTAGCATTAGCTATAGCTCTCAGACTGACAACGTGGTGCTCTGTTCTCAAGGTCAGGTAGGGCACTCACTACCACAGGCCATGACTAAACACACACACTCATCACAGACAGGCTCTGCATAACATTCTTACGCACATTGCCGTTCGAACACCAGCAAAAGCTGCTAGTTAGAGGGCTTCTTGTTTTCACAAAGGCAGGTCTTTGAGCAAGGAAGATTAAATAGTACAGTGCAGAGAATTGCTAACACATAGGACCAACATTTGTTAATTCTGGATAATACATGCTGTGACAGGCCCAAAAACAAAATCAAGATTAGTGTACACCTTTTTTTCCAGTAGGATTATGAAGTAACCATGCAAACATTTTATGATTATTGTAACATGGTCATAAAAAATATTCCATGTGGTTATGAGTTAGACTTCCTGAGTAGTAGGAGAACTCACTCACGGACTCTGAGGAAGAGAAATTATATGGATGCATGCTCACAAACCCGCTGTTATTAATGGTGGAGAAGAAACTTCACAATAAAAATGAATGATTACAGTTGACTGGAGAAAAAAGGGTTGCAATTCTGCTGGTGGCTTGACTGATGTTTTCAAACCTTTATTTCTGTTGATTATGATGATTTTGGGTTAGACAGAGGATGCAGCAGGATATGTGGTTCTGGTTGGTGGTCTTATCCTCGGCTGCGGAAGCTGACTCTTGGGACGTGGAATGTCACCTCTTTGGTGGGGAAGGAGCCTGAGTTGGTGTGCGAGGTAGAGAGGTTCTGGCTAGAATTAGTCAGGCTCACCTCGACATGTGGCTCTGGCTCTGGAACCAGTCTCCTTGAGAGGGGTTGAATACTCTTCCACTCTGGAGTTGCCCTTGGTGAGAGGCGCTGAGCTGGGGTGGGCATACTTGTTGCCCCCATCTCAGCGCCTGTACGTTGGGGTTCACCCCGGTGAACAAGACGGTAGCCTCCCTCCGCCCATGGGTGGGGGGACGGGTTCTGACTGTTATCCTACCACTGAGGAAGCAGAGCCCAGGGACCTTGGGGCGGGCTCTCCAATCTCTGGTGCTGAGGTCACCGAGGTGATTAAAAAGCTCCATGGTGGTAAGGCCCCAGGGGTGGATGAGATTCGCCCAGAGTTCCTTAAGGCTCTGGATGTTGTAGGATTGTGTTGGCTAACACGACTCTGCAGCATTGCATGGACATCGGGGGCAGTTCCACTGGATTGGCAGAACGGGGTGGTGGTCCCCCTATTCAAAAAGGGGGACCGTAGAGTGTCTTCTAACTATAGGGGAGTCACATTCTTAAGCCTCCCTGGTAAGGTCTATTCAGGTGTTCTGGAGAGGAGGGTCTGTTGGAAAGTTGAACCTCAGATTCAGGAAGAGCAGTGTGGTTTTCATCCTGGCCGTGGATCACTGGACCAGCTCAACACCCTCAGCAGGGTCCTGGGGGTGCAGGGTCCTGGTGGTTGCCAGTCTACTTGTGCTTTGTGGACTTGGAGAGGCGTTCGACCGTGTCCCTCTGGGAATCCTGTGGGGGGTACTCCGGGAGTACAGGGTACCAGGCCCTTTGATACGGAATGTGAGGTCCCTGTATGACCAGTGTCAGAGCTTGGTCCGCACTGCCAGCAGTAAGTCGGACTCGTAAGTTGGACTCCACCAAGGTTGCCCTTTGTCACCGATTCTGTTCATAACTTTTATGGACAGAATTTCTAGGCGAAGCCAAGGTGTTGAGGGGATCAGTTTTGAAGGCCGTAGGATTGCGTCTCTGCTTTTTGCGGATGATGTGGTCCTATTGGCTTCATCAGCTAGTGATCTACAGCTCACAATGGAGCAGTTTCTCGGCTGGCCTGGGAACGCCTTGGGATTCCCCCAGACGAGCTGGCCCAAGTGGCTGGGGAGAGGGAAGTCTGGGTCTCTCTGCTTAGGCTGCTGCCCCCGCGACCCGACCCCGGATAAGCGGAAGACAATGGATGGATGGATGTTAAGAAACAATATCTGCTTATATCATGTGTTGGGCTGGCTAGGCTGATGACATCTGAAGAAAGGCGCAAGCCCCACACTACCCCTTTATGGATTAAATATCTGTTTATCAATTATCAATTATTATCCCCAGATGGGCGGAAGATCTTACCTTTGCATCAACGCAGGTAATCTCATTATACTTTTCTGTTTGTTTCTCATTTAACCCTAAGTTAATTTATTAAATACATGGTTAACTGATGCTGTATAACAAATGTACCCCTAACACTTAATTACTAATGCTGCAAAATGTAATAATGAGTCAAAAACATTTATTCTGTTTATGATGTAATTATTTAAAAAAGTTCATAAAAAAAAAAAAAACATGCTCAACACTTGTGCTCTATAGCTTCTGTAGTGCCATGGAGCACAAGTCACTACTGCAAGGCTCCTGAATCAACTATCTGAAACACTTTAAGACATTTTTCACAATGGAAACTGTGTTTGGTAATAATAAATGCTAATAAAGTTGCTAACTAATCTGTTGTGTGAGTAAGCCCTTCAGTGAATGTTTTGCATCTTAAAAAGGGTCTTTTTCAGTAAAACAAAAAGACTGGTGGTTATTAAAATAGCTAAAATCTCCCATATGTCTACCTTGTCCATTTAATTTGGAATAATTTTTAATTCAAATGTCACAATTCTTCAAATGAAGAGTCGTCTAACTTAGTAGCAAGGACGCATGATAGTCAAATCGGTCATATATTCTTTTCAGTCATCGGTAAAGATTTTATACATATAAGACAAAAAAAAACAACAACTAAGAACAGAGACAGCACTGAGACAATCTGCAGTGTTACCATAATCATAAGCTGCTTAGGGTGATCCAATTCCTGAGACAGTTTATGGGACAGGCAAGGCCATCAGAATTTGAATGAGATGAGTATTAATGCCTATTTATCCCCAGTGTGTGTGTGTGTATGTGTGTGTGTGCATCTATCTTATCCTGACTGGCTTTTTATGTGGATTATCAGATTGGTGAGGCCCTCCTAAACAAATAAAGCAGACCTCACAGCATGCCCCGGGCATTTTGGAAAAGCATCTGTGCTGGACCACAGGAGATAAACATGAAAGCATTAGAATCTATTCAAAAACTTTTGTTTCACTTGATGACAGGGTTAGGGTCAGTGTAAGGACTAAAGTACACTTCTCTGTGTGTTATGTGTACAGACATTTGTCTAAGACACATTGTGCATGAGTACCCTTAAACGTCTTGGCTATGTGTTTGTACTTGAGTGTGTTCTCAACTACAGGTTTGTAAGTGTGTGTTGAAGAATGACTGAGTGTCGAAAGAGTGGTAATTACCATTCAGCAGTAGCTAAAGTGACATGTTTGAGGAAGAGATAAGGGGACATAAATTGGCCTGGTATAAAATGGTGATATTTCTTCCACTGCTTTAGAAAAACCCATTTACTCTGCCTCTTTAGCATGTCAAGACCCCTGTCACTACCCTCTCATCCCCTCGGCCAGAGGAACTCATTTGCACGCACGCACTCACACACACACACAAACACACGCACATGCAGACAACACGTATGCCCAACACAGTTAGCGAGCTTCTTGTGAAAAAGTGCTCATCTGCATTCTGCTATTAACTTGGAGAGACACAGAGAGACAGGGACAAAAACGGAGAGAGAGTGTGTGTAAATCAGTGTAATGGGGCCAGGACCTTGGTAGCTCTAAAAAGAGAGCAGACATGTGGAGGACAAGACAAGATTTCTTTTTTCCCTTTCATGAAGAGAAGCAGTGATACAGCACATCTGTCACTGCTGGCCAAGCAATTGCTCCTACAGTCACTCAAAGATAGAGAGAGCGACCAAAAAGAAAAAGAACGGGACTAAAGAAGACTGAGCAGAAAAAAACAGACCAAACAGAACTAAACACTGGAATGCAAAAAAATAATTAGAAAATAAGTTCAGCATTCTGTTTGTTTTTCCTATTTACCTTTATGCATCTTTCGTGAGCACAATGTTTTCACCAACTTCCCACTTTGAATCCAGCAATTAAACTGCAGAGATTTTTGTAGATTAAACCTTGGTAGTTTCAATATCGAGTTCCTATTTTTATTTAAAAACTCCTGACTGTCGGGGTTTTGGTTTGTGTGTGTGTGTGTGTGTATGTGTATGTGTGTGTATTTGCTTTCCAACATTGTGTTCAGTTTCCCAGATGGTGCTGGAGCTCTCAGGTGCACAGGTGGACAGGTGCGCCTTGTTATGCTGATTGCTTGGAGGAGGATTTAAGCAGGAGGCTGCCAGCACTTCGATGCAAGAGTGTTTGCCTACAGTGGTTATTGAACCTGTCCTTTTGGATTACTGCTTCAGAAGATTCTGTGGCTAAAGGCTACCTACTAGACTTCGCTTCCTGGATTATTACCTTCGACTGGATTTCGTTCTGGCCGGCAGCCATCCTGATTCCTTCGTCTCTCAGCATCTGGACACTAAGCGTATCCTGTCCACCCTCCCACGTAAGCCATCTCAATTTGGATTACCTCACGGTTTTTGCTCCACCTCAGAACAGCACCAGGAGGAAACATGAAGACGAATACTGCTTCTATGGAATTAAACCCTGAATCCCTCAAGCCCTGGCAACCTGACTACTTCAAACCAGTAAGCCGTTTACTATCCCAGTTTAGAATTATAATCATTATCTTTCGTTTAATTGCAGTCCCTTGTCTCATCAGTTATCTTCCCTTTCTTTCCATACAGTTGGAGATTTACCGGTTCTCGTTCTTGATAATTAGTTTCACAATAAACATAATTTAACTGATTCTCGTTCTCTGGAGTGTCCTTCTGTATGTGGGTCAGAGCTGTTTCGAACAAAATGACAGAACACTCTCGCCAACCAGACCCAGCAGAGGCACTCCACAGAACACTTTCTGAACACGCTAATCAGATCCAATTTCATGATTCATCTCTCCGTTCCCTTTCAGAGCAACAACGACAAACAAACCAGCAGTTAGAACAGATAACCGGCATTTTTGCAACAGACTCTAAATTCTTTTTCCCCAAAACAGATAGATGGCGCTCCCGCACCACCAGAGTCCCAATACTTCCGCATTCCCCCGTGATGTCACCCCCCCAAACCCAAAAAGTTTTCTGGTGAGGTGGGAAATTGTAAGGGGTTCTTGCTACAGTGTAATTTATTTTTCAACTGTTCTTCCCGTTCTTTTCCCCATTTTAAAAAGATTTCTTACATTAGTGGTTTACTAACAGGAAAAGCTTTACAGGGGGGCGATCCCGTTTCTCCGACTCCGAGGTTTTGTTAAAAAATTTAGACAGACTTTTTCTTCTGTAGAAGATAAATCAAGTATTGGCCCCGACATTTGAGAGTTTTAAAGAAACGAAATAGGCCACTCAGTGAGTTTTCCATTGAATTTTGTACCCTAGCTGTTGCTTCTGGTTGAATAACGATGCATTAAAGGACTACATTTCTTCACGCTTTAGATGATGCCCTAAGGGATGAATTTAACCTTGGTGGATGAACCTCCCACATTAGATGAAGAAATAGCTTTGGCAACTAGAGTTGACAATAGATTAAGAGAAAAAAGAGCCTTGAGATCTAGACCGTTAGGGACAACAATTTTTCTCACCCTTGTTAGGAACCTACTCAACAATCCATTTCTGATCCTGAGCCTATTTTGTTGGAAAAACCCCGTCTCTCGTTTAGGAGGAACAGAGAAGAAAAAACAAACCCAGACATTTTTTTTCTGTGGCTCACCAATTTTTTGTAGCTAACGCCCCACGGTTTCCCGGGTCGTCAAAACACAGGGTCCACCAACTAAAAGGGGGAGTTGGGGAAAACCATT
This sequence comes from Crenichthys baileyi, assembly GCA_036173005.1. Classification (NCBI taxonomy): domain Eukaryota; kingdom Metazoa; phylum Chordata; class Actinopteri; order Cyprinodontiformes; family Goodeidae; genus Crenichthys; species Crenichthys baileyi. The sequence continues at coordinate 64,300 of JAHHUM010003075.1, forward strand.
CCAGATTGTTAAGGCCCCCCCAGATTCAGCCTACCAGCAACCATCATAGTAGATCAAACTACTTTGCCCTTGTCTGCTTTAATTGATTCCGGTTGTGAGCAGAATTTGATAAATTTCCTGATTTAGTAGCTCAGGCAGGGATTGAGGTAGAGTCCCCCACTTCACATGTTCCGTCTTAGCCTTAGAAGGGAGAAGACTGCAAAAATAACCCCAACGTACCAAACCTAGAACTTTTGCTTTCAGGAATCATAGGGAAAAGATATCCTTTTTTTTGTTTCCAGTATCCCCAAAATTCCATCGTACTAGGGTTTCCCTGGTTACGGGAAAATAATCCTCATTTGATTGGTCCAAGTGTCGTGTTGATTTTGGGGCCACTAAGTGTCTTTATCTTGTCTCCCGTCAGCTTCTCCCCGAGTTTCCCCTTGCAGGCTAATTTAAGGATGAAGAGATTGATTTGTCTCATGTGCCATCCGAATATCATGATCTAAAGAGAGTTTTTTTAGTAAAAACAGTGCCCTTTTGCTTCCACCCACAGACCCTATGACTGCGCGATCGATCTCCTTCCAGTGCCCCTCTACCTTCTAGCAGACTTTACAACATCTCCCCAAAAGAACAAAAAGTCTAGGGTGATTACATTAATAACTCACTGTCTGCAGGTATTATTAGGCCCTTTCCTCCTCACCACTCAGGGGGGGGTTTTTTTTTGTTGGGAAGAAAGATGGTTCATTACGTCCCTGTATTATTACAGGGCTTAAATCAGATCACTGTAAAGAATAAATACCCACTTCCACTAATTACATCTGCTTTTAAAAACCTTTTATGGTGCGACTATTTTTTAAAAATTTTGGATCCGAAACGCTTATCACCTAGTCAGGATTCGCCAGGGGATGAGTGGAAGACGGCGTTCAAAAAACTGCGGGCCCCATTTTGAGTACTTGGTCATGCTTTTGGGACTTTGTAATGCTCCTGCCTTTTTCAGGCCCTTAATCAATGACGTTCTCAGAGATTTTTTTGAACATTTTTGTTTTTTTATATATGGATGACTTTTTGATCTATTCAAGGAATAGACAGGAGCATCAGACACCCGTTCGCCAAGTGCTTCAACCCTTCTGGAAAAAAGCTTGTTTGTGAAGGCTGAAATGCGAATTTTCACCAAACCTCCATCACCTTTTTGGGATACATCCCTTAGGGTGGGGCAGATACGTTCAGACCCAAAAAGATCAGAGCAATCCTGGGGCCTGTGCCAGACTCTCGCAAATCTTTGCAGCGCTTCTTGGGATTTGCAAAATTTTTATAGACGATTCATCAAAGACTATAGTCTGACTGCCCCCCACTCACTGCACGCCCCTTTCCCAAAGGTCACCCTTTTCATGGACAGCAGAAGCCGATGCACTTTTTGGCTCTAAAGGAGAGGTTTTTCAAGCCCCATCTTTTACAACCCTTTCTCTAAACGTTCATTTTGGAGGTCGAACGCTTCTGACATTGGGGTGGGTGGTGTCCTGTCCCGAAATCTGAGGATGGGAGACTTCATCCGTGTGCTTTTTTTTCCCGCAGATTCACCGCCGAGAGAAAAATTATGATTTTGGGGGGCCGAGAAATCTTGGCATAAAAACTAGCCCTCAAGACGTGGCGCCACTGGCTAGAGGGGGCCGAGCATCCTAACCAAGTTTGGACAGACCATAAGAACCTGGCTTACCTTCAGTCTGCCAAAAGACTCAATCCACGTCGGTCTCGAGGGTCCTTATTCTTCTCTCGTTTCGATTTCTGTATTTCTATCAGACCCGGATCGAAGAACGCCAAACCCGATGCCCTCTCTAGGCAGTTTGCTACTGACAACTCGGTGAAGAAGCCAGCTCCCATCCTGCCGCCCAGCTGGACGATAGAGGCACTCAGGCGGGAGATGGAGGACACCATTCTTAGGGCACAACAACAGGAGCCGGATCCTGGCACTGGACCCACCAACCGTATCTATGTTCCCTCCCAAGTTCGTTAAAAGCTTATTGACTGGCTTCATAGGGCCAGGTTTTCAGCTCATCCAGGAGTTAACAGAACTATTGCTTTGATTCAGGGGAGGTTTTGGTGGCCATCCCTACATAAGGATGTAAGGGAATTTGTTCAGGCATGTACCACATGTGCTAGAAACAAGTCTAGTAACCAACCACCAGCAGGTCTTCTCCAACCCCTCATTATTCCTAGCCGTCCTTGGTCCCACATTGCACTGGATTTTGTTACCGGACTACCACTTTCATCAGGTATGACAACCATTCTTACGATTGTTGACCGGTTCTTACGATTGTTGACCGGTTCTCTAAGTCTTGTCATCTCATTCCACTCAGGAAACTCCCGTCAGCTCTGTAAACCACCAAATTACTCTCCAAGCATGTTTTCCGTTTACATCGCATACCCCAAGACATTTTGTCCGATCGAGGTCCACAGTTCATCTCCCAGGTCTGGAAACAGTTTTGTCCATCTCTTGGAGCAAAGGTTTCATTGACTTCTGGTTACCACCCTCAGTCCAATGGCCAAACCGAACGATTAAATCAACAGCTGGAATCCACACTACGATGTCTCACATCTACAAACCCCACAGATTGGTGCTCCCATTTACCATGGGTGGAATATGCACTTAACTCGCATGTATCGTCTGCTACAGGTCGGTCCCCGTTTGAGGTTGCCCTTAGTTACCAGCCTCCCTTGTTTTCAGGTGACGAGAAGGACATCAATGCTTCCTCGGTCCATCAGCATGTCCGCCGCTGTAAATCTGTCTGGTCTTCAACCATCCAAGCTCCTCAGCTGACTGCTGAGCTAAACAAGTGTTTTGCGAACCGGAAACGCCGACCTGCACCTACATACCAGCCTGGACAGAAGGTCTGGTTGTCGGCGCGTGATGTTCCCCTGAAGTCCATGTCCCGAAACCTGTTGCCTCGTTTCATCGGACCCTATGAAATAGAGAGTGAGGTCAGTCCCTCTGCAGTTCGCCTTCGTCTACCCGCTAGTCTTCACATTCATCCTATGTTTCATGTGTCCCAAATTAAGCCTGTGATCACTACTGCTTCGTTTCAATTTCGTTCTGGCTGGCAGCCATCCTGATTCCTTCGTTTCTTAGCATCTGTACATTAAGTGTATCCTGTCCACCCTCCCACGTAAGCCATCTCAATTTGGATTGGTTTTTGATCCACCGCAGAACAGCACCAACAGGAGACATCAAGACAAACACTGCTTCTATGGATTTAAACCCCGAATCCCTCAACCCCTGGCGACCTGACTACTTCAAACCAGTAAGCCGTTTACTATCCCAGTTTACAATTATAATCATTAGCTTTCGTTTAATTGCAGTCCCTTGTCTCATCAGTTTTCTTCCCTTTCCTTCCATACAGTTGGAGATTTACCGGTTCTCGTTCCTGATAATTAGTTTCACAATAAACATCATTTAACTGATTCTCGTTCTCTGGAGTGTCCTTCTGTATGTGGGTCAGAGCTGTTTCGAACAAAATGACACTGACCATATTATTTTTATTTGGTTGCCTTTGATTTCTCATTTTTAGCTCCAGTACATTTAACACCATTCAAGTCATTTTTTTGTTTCGCAAAATGAATTGAAAAATTAACTGTATTCCCACAATCCATTTAAAATGTTTTCTTCAAAATGGGACCAGTTTATAGCTCTTTCTCTCTCTGCTCTCTCTGATATCTACACTTGGTATTTGGACGAAGGTCTTTTAAAAAAAACCCAACAGTTTTTTTGTGATTAGGTTACAACAAAATATAATGTAATTGTAACTGGAAAAATTGGAAAAATGTGACATTATGTTTCATCAGTATCAAAGGCCCCTAATGTGGCCCTAAGCACATTTTTGTTTTGGTGGGCTCACCTCGAGTTGAGCCCATTACGGAGGGAGCTGTATCCTTCCCTATATAGGCTAATGTGGACAAACGTTTTGGAAGGCTGGTGTTCGCTCCCCAGAAGAGTCAGATAAGAGTGTGAGGTGTCAACAGAGATCCTTCGCTGACATAGAGACTTGAGGAAATTGGTACTTAAGAAGGATGTGGGTCCACAAAGAAGGTCAAAAATTCTAAATAAAATGTCTGTCTACTTTGCACAGTGTTTTTCAGACTACCAATGCACAACACTTTCCTGCAGCACCATGGAATAAAGTGATCCTCCTGGTGATCTCATTCTTTCCTTCAAAACCCATATAAGCATGGATAATGATTGGCATAAACTTTGAAACAAGTGTTGAACAGTTTTTAAATTGATATGTTTAAATGTCTTCCTTCCATCCATCCATCCATGTTTGCTTGCTTGCTTGACATGGCTGGGGGCAAGTGCCTGTCTCCAGCATTCAAAGGGCAAGAGGTAAGGTACACTCTTACCTCTTGTTTCTCATTTCAGTCCGTCTGAGGGCTATTTAAATGCTGTAAATAGCTGAAAATTTTATTAAAGCATGTTACTTTGGACCAATTATAAATTACAGATATAGTAATATTTTTGCTCCTGCCTTATCATCAGTACAGCTCAGATAAAAAAAGACTAACACAAAAGTCCTACTCTTGGTGTGTACCAGTGTTTAAGATACTGTGTGGAGTTGCTAGTGGGCTGTTAAAATGCACTCAAAATTCAAGAATTTTTTTCACGGAATCAGAATATCAGAATTCCTCCTGTTTGGTGCTCAAAGGGTGATAAAAATCTTTTCTCCTTCAACAAAGTTCTAAAAGACAAAACATTTCAGCAGTGCCACACTGAGAAGATTGTGAACCATTTCTACGTGCTATGTGCACCAGGTCGCAGGTTAGAGCCCTTGTTGTGTTACTTAGCCACACGGACACTTGAGCCGCAGGGGAAGGTTTGAGGTGAAGACAGGATGGGAGGAGAAGGTGTGGAGAGGAGCAGAGAGAAGCCGAGGTCAGACCTCTCTTTAGCCTCACAGCTGTGGGCAAGATAAGCCTTTTTCTCACAAGTAAATAAAAGCCACACCCTGTATGTGTGTGAGATAATGTGTAAAAACGTGCGTCCATCACCAGTGATCTCTGTACTGCTGACACAACCCCATGCACTGTCTCCTCTTCCAGTCTTTATAGCACCTGTTTTACACTCCCCTCTTTTTATTGTTTTGCTTTTGTGTGTGTCTGTGTTTGTGTTAGAGCACTGAGCCTAAGCGTGTGTGTCCCATGGAAAGTGAAATCATGGAGGTGGCTATCAAAATGTGTCCTTGTCTTAGTAACATGGATAAAATTAAGTAACTTCTCTCTTCTTTCCCTTTGTTGTCACATTTGTATCCAAATTAAACCTCCTAATGTATTGCGAAACTGTTGTCACACAACCTTGTATGCATCGTCTAAATAATTTTTTGATTTTTATGTTTTTAGAAGTTATCCTCTTACTCATCCTTCATCTTCACAATTTGTTTTTTCTCTAAATGTTTTGTTACTACGTTGATCTCTGTTTTTTTTTAACAAAATGTTGTCCCAACCCGTTGCTTTTGACCTAGTGTTTATCCTCGTAAGATCACAGATGTGGTATATTCTCCAAGTACTCAACATATACAACCACACAGTTCTAAAAAAAATACTTACAGTTGCTGTAGAAATACCAAAGCAGACAGAAATCAAATAACAGGCAGCATGTACTTTTTATAGATCTATATTTTGTTAAGTTCTACTATTTGGGAATGGTATTGTTTCTCATGCCTTGGTACAGAACAAAAGGTGAATCAAACAAAAATATATATTACAGTTTTTTATGAGTAGTAATTTATGTACCTAATTCTGCACTGGGCTTTATTGAAAGTACTTGTCAAGGCAAAGGTAGGCATGACTAGTGCAGAGAAACATATGCAAAAGTCTAAAACCACCAGCCTATATCATTCAAGCAGCGAGAAATGCCATGGGAGTTTTTAAAGCAGCAGACATATGACCACACAACGGTGCTGTGTTGAGAGGAGTCCATAAGGTGTTTCCCCATCAGATCAATTAAATGCCATATGTATTCAGGTACAATTCGTAAACAAGATTGTTTATATATTAAAACAACTCCAAAGTGATGTAAACTTTTATTGTTTTCAAATTTCAACTCATTCTTGTTCAAAAATGACTTAACAAGACCATATTTAATTAGGTTTCTAATTGCATAATGATTTTATTTATTGAAAACTAAATCTCCAGTCACCGATATGCTGGCCACGTTTTGAAATGATAGACCCTTCTCTCAATCAACATTACTTAAACAATTAATGAGCCATATCTTATCTTCCTGTCTTGTCATTTCTGATTTAAAAAACATAATATAAATGTTAAAATCAATCCTCAAACATACATGCAACCAGTGCACGAGCTACTACTACCATTAAGTTTTTAATTGAACACAAAAAATACTTCAGGATAAGTGCTTCTGTGTGTGTTCGTGTGTGCTCTGTCTTTTCAAACCCCCAGTCAGTCGTAGCACATGGCTGTTCACACTAAGCCAGATTTTTCCTTTCCATTGTCACTACATGCATGCTTAGTATAAGGAATTTCTACAAAGTCAGCAACACAATGCAAGTTGCTGACCTTAGACTAGTTTGCTTAGATAGGAAAAAACAATTTGAATAATAAACTAAACTTGACTGCATTGCTTGATTACTAGGATCAGTATGGAATGTATGGAATTAACTTGATGATTGGATTGAATTGACTTATTTAAATTTTTTGTAATGTGCGTTAAGACAATACATTTTATGAATTGACGCAATATAAATAAATTGAACTAAAATCAAAAAAATTCAAAAAATTGTCAGAAAAATGTAACATTCGTTATTCACAGTTCAATAAAATAAAATGTATTTACACAGTTTATGCTGTTTCTCATGATTGAAATATCGTTTATGAAGGATTTCTGAAGTTTTACATTACTTTTTATCACTTCATTTAGACATGCACAACAGTAGGAATGTGTAAGTAGCACTAGTATTTGAAATTAGATTTTGGCACATTATTAGACACTTTTAATTTTTTTTTATCCATTGTATTTGCTGCCACCAAAGAAAGTTTTTAAATTTCATTTTTTTTTATTTTTAGTTCACTATACCACCACCAAATAAACTGTTTTGTCTTTAAAGTGAACTACAGGGCATTTGTCAAACCAATATAAAGAAACTTTGTAACCAGTCATGTTTGTTGTTCATTTTAGCCGAATAAGCTCAATGTATGCTTTGTCAACAGATTTAAAGATTTTAGACCTGGGTTGGGGCAGGGTGTTGCTAATGGTATCAAGCAGTTTGCAAAACTCTATGGATACATTCACACTTCACATCTTAATGCTCAGTTCAAAAATGTTGCTGTAATTGAATTTTTATTTTTATTTTTTTGCATGGATTACATTATAATCTTATAGCGACCACCATCAGATTTTAATATGAAAAGTCTAAAGCCCTAAAAGGACTCGCATGTGCAGAAGAAGACTGGTGTCATTTGCAGCTTGCAGTGTTCTGCACATGCATGTGTGTATCAATTCTGTTATTCAATCGGAGGACAAAATGACTAACTCCATGAAGAGTGTCTGGAGCAATGTTGGAAAATAATGTTGGGGCAAGACCTTTAACTTGAAGGAGACCAACTCTGGTAATGATGTAGTTAGCTTGTCACACATGAAGGTAGCTCTATCTGCATGGAGTGTGAACAAAGAGACAGAGCTGAAACCTGCAACTCAGAACAACAGTGTAAACATGCAGTTATCAAATACAGCAGCAATCACATCTCCCATGCTAGTTTTGGTAATTGTTTCCATTTGATTAAGTCAGATAAAAAATGGCATAACCGTTAAAACTGCTTTGAAAAACATCAGAAACATAGCCGAATTAGGACCACATATGGGTCGTATTTGAAAAAAGAAAATCCGATTTGTGCTGTTTTGACTCAAAAAGTTTTGTGAATGTTGTGTCTTTTTAAAAGGCAAGGCAAGGCAAGTTTACTTATATAGCACATTTCAGTAGCAAGACAATTCAAAGTGCTATACATGAAAAAAAGAAAAAGAGACATAATGAGAAAAGTACATTACAGTGGATTAAAGGTAATAAAATAATTAACGAACACAAATTATTAAGCATAAAAATTAATAATAAAAATGACAAGATGATAAAAAAGATTTAAAATAAAAATTTATAATACATTGATTGATAACAAAATGAAAGGAAAGTTGGACTGAAAACTAATAATGTTTGTTCCTGAAATGGAAACTGAAACCCTTAAGTAGGTGTGTCAGATCTTCATATAGGCATAAAATGTATTTTATATATTTTTTAATTTGTTCATTCCTTTGTGTTGGCTTTTAAACATTAAGTTCTTCATTTTTTTATGTTAGCATTTATTGCAGGTTGAATGACTGAAACTATTTCAAATCAATTTCTCATAAATATTGTACATGTTAAAGAAATGTTTCATAGTTGAGAAGTATTCAAAAGGCGGAGTAAAAATATTTTGCTCCTAAGCACATAATTAGTATTCTGTAATAAAATATGGCTTCAAAGTAACCTTCCTAAACCTGATTGAGCAAAATGAACCATAAGTGTAACTGACAATGACAATCACATTATTCCCTCGTTGCTGGTAAACAAGCCGGTCTGGTGGATTAAGACACCAGCAATAACACTCCTGTGCAAAAACAACCGAAAGCTGTGTAGCAATTGAAACTGAAGAGGTTTTCCTCCACAAGCACAGCCTGTATAATTATTTCAAATACAAGGAAAACCAAATCACTTTACAACGCGGATTTACATATGATTAGCATCATACAAAGACAGGATTACTACAAGTCTTTGAGAAGCTGCTTTTCCCTCTCAATGTGTTATTCTCCTTGTCTTGATTCTACGAATGTTGACATGAGTTAGCACCATGCTCTTACTCATGCCTTGGTACCATTACAGTAAGAAAAATTTAAAATTTGTACCTTATTATTGAATCATGTATCTTACAATAACAAATAACATCCTGGAGAGATATAGTGACCAATGGTTCTGGCCAAACACTTTTCAGTAGAAATAATTAATTTGTCTATTTATAAATTATCATATATTAAAATGTGTGCAGTAGTGTATGAATCATCGTGCCATTCTTAAAGGAAGTGTGACTTATAAAGTGAATTAATTTAGATAGAAGAGCAGAAAATTTCCGTATTGTAGGTCCGACCATATTTGGCTGGAACCAGCTGGCGCCCAAAAAAGCTTTCCTAAACTCGCTGAGTGAAAAGCTAAAGGATGAAAACTGGGTCGGCTTTCCTGCAACAGCACTTGATTGGTTTAAATCCTACTTCAAGGACAGTTACTTTTTTGCGTCAGTAGGTAACATTACATCAGAGACCACAAAAATCACATGTGGCGTTCCCCAAGGGTCCATCTTAGGGCTCCTCCTAATCAATTTCTACATGCTTCCCCTAACTCAAATTATAAAAAACAACAACATAAGTTATCATAGCTATGCAGATGACACACAGCTATATATTACGATGTCACCAGGTGACTATGAACCCATACAAGTGCTGGGCAAATGCATAGAAAACAGCTATGCATGGATGTGCCAAAATTTCATCAATGTCTTTGTTTTTGTTAATTTAGCTGATATCCTGTTCTTCTCAAAGAACTTGGCAGAACATCCCAGACATATCTTCAAAGTATTGCAGAGATTGCTGGAGAACCATCATTTGTAAAAGCTGAGAAGTGTGAATTTCACATCCGCTCCATCACCTTCCTAGGGTTCATGTTTAAGGGTGGGAAGGTGAAGGCTGACCCAGCTAAGGTGAAAGCAGTTCAAGAATTGCCCACAACAACCTAAAAAATGGCTCCAAAGATTTCTAGGATTCACAAACTTTTAGAGACACTTCTTTTGCTATTTCAGCCTGGTGACAGCTCTCTATCCTCTCTGACCTCCACTAACAAACCCTTTGTCTGGTCCTCAGAAGCAAATCAAGCTTTCACCGAATTTAAGAGATTCTCTGATGCGCAGATCCTCATCCACCCATCAAAATAATTCAGCTTGGATGTAAATGTCTCGGACACAAGGGTGGGAGCAGTTCTATCTCAGAGATTGCCATCTGACGGTAAGCTCCACCCCGTGCCTTCTTTTCTAAACATTTTTCTCCATCTGAAACTAACTACAACACTGGTGACAAATAGCTCCTGGCTAGTAGTACTGGAAGAATGGTGTCACTGGCTAGAGCGAACAAAGCAACATATCATCATTTGGGCTGATCATATAAACCTATCATACTTATAGACAGCTAAATGATTAAACTCACATCAATCCCGTTAGTCATTCTTCTTCTCCAGATTTAACCTTTCCATCATTTACCGTCCAAGGTCCAGAAACACAAAATCAGACACTCTTCTTGTCAGTTCTCCTCTGAAGAAGGGACATTAGAGCCAGAAAACATTCTACCACAGTCCTACACAGTTGGAGGCCTCTCCTGGGACCTGGAGAACAAGATTCAGCAAGCCCAACAAGGTAAACCAGATACTGCAGGAGGTCCCCCAGGTTGACTCTACGTTCCCATCCCTGGGGTCATGCTTAAACTTTGTTGAAACATGGCCCAAGAATGCAGCCTCTGTGCTCCAGGAGTGTTTTCAGTGCACAGACTGGCAGGTCTTCTGAGAGGCAGCTACGCATGAGGGAGAGGTGGACCTGGAGGAATACACCTCCTCCATCCTGGGCTTCATCTCCAAGTGTGCTGATGATGTCACCACTACCAGGATAGTAACCTGCTATCCGAACCAGAAACCCTGGCTGAATGCTGAAGTGAGGGCTCTGTTGAAAACCAAGGATGCTGCAATCAGGACAGGGGAGTCATCAACACTCAGAGAGCGGAGGAAGGGACTGACTGCAGGTATCGTGAGGGCCAAAGCCACATATGCCCAGAAAATTCGGGGTCACTTTACCACCAACAACCCCTGGCACATGTGCAGGGGCTTCAAGTCAAGTCAAGTTTATTTATATAGTGCTTTTCAGCAACAAGGCACTCAAAGCGAGAGGCTAGTTATGACTCATATCAAGGACTCCATCAATGGTTGGGGTTAATAGAGAGTGGGTGGCTCACGGGGTTGAGATTGGAATTCTTTGGGGGGTTGGGACTGTTTCATCCTGGGACGGCTCTGGTTGGACCAGGTCAACCCCTCTTTTGTACATGGCCCCCTCTCCGGATGGGGATGGGGGTCGTTGGGGGCTGGGGTCGGGGCGAGGGGTCAGTGTCTGGGCCGGCGTCGCTCGGGTTTGTGTAGTGCTGGCACTAGTCTGGGCTGGTGCTGGGGCGGTCTGCCTGTCTCCACCCCGGAAGGAGGGGGACCACCTCCTGGGTCCTCTTGGGGTATTGGCACCTGGACCTGGGAGTATAGAGACTTTGTATACACAAGCATGCTAACTCATCTAAACCCACAGGTGTTTAGATTCAGGTGTTAACAGATACACAGATGTTCTATATTGAGCGGTAGTTACCACTTAATACATCTTGCATTCATTAGTACCGTGCAAGTTTTGGTAACAATGCTGTTTCATATATGTTTCTGCAGGTGTAGAAGCAATCTTCTAGGGTGTTATCTTGCAATCTCTTCATCCATATTTTTCTAATCCATTCTTTTGACCTGCCCTCCCTTTTTCCTTTTTGTCTCTCTTTCTTGCTTCTTATTTGTTCTTTTTCGTTTCTGTCTCTGTGTCTATAACAATTGAAATAATCCCAAAGCAGTTTCTAATAAAGTTTCTTTTATAAGCCGTAATGCTCCACTTGTGAAAGTAAATTTGTTGGGCTTCTTCTTGGCACTCAGACAACAATTCTGAGTGCTACTCTGCCAGACAGGACATGGTAAAAACTCTATCAACGTCACTGTGGACCCCCATCAATAAACCTACAGGAAGAACCGCTCCACTTACAGCACTATCACACCGGTGGTCCACACAGTCCTCACACATCTGGAGAGCAGTAAAGCCTACGTCCTTCTACTCTTCCTGGATTTCTTCTCAGCCTTCAATGCCATCATCCCACAGACCCTAGTGCAAAAGCTATCTTCTCTTGGACTGAGTCCCACACTGGGAACTGGGTCCTGGACTTCCTGACCAACAGACATCAGACTGTCAGGATCCACAACACTGTTTCCTTCTCCATCACCCTCAGCACTGGCTTGCACCAGGGCTGCGTGTTGAGCCCCCTGCCATTCACTCTGCTGACGAACGACTGCTCGGCCAGACATCCCAGCTCGCATTTAGTGAAGTTAGCAGATGACACAGAGGTAGTGAGATGGATCATGAATAATGATGAGTCCAAATACAGAGAGGAGGTGGAACACCTGGTGCAGTGGTGCAGAGAAAACAACATCTGCAATAAAATGAAGAAGACTAAGGAGATGGTGGTGGATTTCAGAAAGGACAAGTGCCTGCCGCTCTCCCTTCACTGCACATCGGAGGAGCAGCTGTGCAAGTGGTCCCCAGCTTCAGGTACCTGGGTGTGTACATATCCAGTGACCTCACCTGGAGTGCCAACACTTCCTGTATTGTCAGGAAGGCCCAACAGCGTGTCTACTTCCTCAGGAAACTGAGGAATGCTGGACTTGGGAGCTCAGTCCTGAGGAGCTTCTTCCACTGTGCGCTGGAGAGAGTCCTCTTCACCTGCATCACTATATGGCATGGCAGCTGCACTGCTGCTGAGAGGAAGGCTCTGCAGAGGGTGGTAAAGGCTGCAGCGAGGACTGTGGGGAGCAGTCTTCCAACCACCTCGGACCTCAAAACATCATGATGCAGGGGGGTGGCCCATCCTGTCATGAAGGACTCCACCCATCCCATACACCGACTGTTTCAGCCCCTGCCCTTAGGCAGATGGCTGAGGAGCATTTAGAGCAAGACCATCAGGCTCAGAAACAGCTTCTTCCCTAAAGCTGTCAGACTGCTGAACTCGAGCCACACTCTCACTACACACTGACCTGCACTAAAAACTTCACCCACCAAAGATGCAATATTTCACTCACTAATAGGTGCAATATTAGGGACTACCTCATGTTTTACATGTATATTTTCTACTTTGTTAATTCCAGCTTCACTATTTAACTCTGTATATTTCTGTTTTTTTGATTGTCGCTGCACATATTTTTACTGACTGCTTTTTATTGTTAGATTTAGCATTGTATGTTATACTTAGTCTTTTACTTAAGTATTAGGCTTCTTAAGAGTCCAAATTTCGTACCTTAACATGTAATGTGAGCTGGTATGACAATAAAAATCCTTGAATCCTTCTCGTGTCATCTTGGATCCAGCCACACTATCGGTCTCCTTCACCACTATTTCTGCGGGCCTTCACTAAATAAAGATGTTTGGGGTTATGTTTCTACCTGTTACATACAGGGGTTGGACAATGAAACTGAAACACCTGGTTTTAGACCACAATAATTTATTAGTATGGTGTAGGGCCTCCTTTTGCGGCCAATACAGCATCAATTCGTCTTGGGAATTACATACACAAGTCTTGCACAGTGGTCAGATGGATTTTAAGCCATTCTTCTTGCAGGATAGTGGCAAGGTCACTACGTGATACTGGTGGAGGAAAACGTTTCCTGTCTCGCTCCTCCAAAACACCCCAAAGTGGCTCAATAATATTCAGATCTGGTGACTGTGCAGGCCATGGGAGATGTTCAACTTCACTTTCATGTTCATCAAACCAATCTTTCACCAGTCTTACTGTGTGTATTGGTGCATTGTCATCCAGATACACGGCACCGCCTTGAGGATACAATGTTGGAACCATTGGATGCACATGGTCCTCAAGAATGGTTTGGTAGTCCTTGGCAGTGACGCGCCCATCTAGCACAAGTATTGGGCCAAGGGAATGCCATGATATGGCAGCCCAAACCATCACTGATCCACCCCCATGCTTCACTCTGGCCATGCAATAGTCTGGGTGGTACACTTCTTTGGGGCTTCTCCACACCGTAACTCTCCCGGATGTGGGGAAAACAGTAAAGGTGGACTCATCAGAGAACAATACATGTTTCACAATGTCCACAGCCCAAGATTTGCACTCCTTGCACCATTGAAACTGACGTTTGGCATTGGCATGAGTGACCAAAGGTTTGGCTATGGTAGCCCGGCCGTGTATATTGACCCTGTGGAGCTCCCGACGGACAGTTCAGGTGGAAACAGGAGAGTTGAGGTGCACATTCAATTCTGCCGTGATTTGTGCAGCCGTGGTTTTATGTTTTTTGGATACAATCCGGGTTAGCGCCCGAACATCCCTTTCAGACAGCTTCCTCTTGCGTCCACAGGTAATCCTGTTAGATGTGGTTTGTCCTTCTTGGTGGTATGCTGACATTACCCTGATACATCACAAAGACTTGCTGTCTTGGTCACAGATGTGCCAGAAAGACGCGCACCAACAATTTGTCCTCTTTTGAACTCTTGTATGTCACCCATAATGTTGTGTGCATTTCAATATTTTGAGCAAAACTGTGCTCTTACCCTGCTAATTGAACCTTCACACTCTGCTCTTACTGGTGCAATGTGCAATCAATGAAGACTGGCTACCAGGCTGGTCCAATTTAGCTATGAAACCTCCCACACTAAAATGACAGGTGTTTCAGTTTCATTGTCCAACCCCTGTATGCACAAGAAACAAAACCTCTTACAGACCCCCTTCAGGTCTCCTGCAGCCTTTATCTATTCCTAGCCGCCCTTGGTCACATATAGTCATCCACGGTCCTTCATCCTGGATCCTGCTTGACTTTAAGGCTTTAGCTTCGTCCATGTCAGGACATCCGCCAGGGGGAGTCCGTTAACACTAGGACTCCCAGAATTCTAACACTACTAGAACTCCCAAGCCCGTCAATTTGACGGCGAGCATTCAGAATGCGAGGGCGGTGATGACGTCATCGCATTAACGCTATAAAATTATGGTTTTGACAAGAATTAATAATAGTATTTTTATCAAAACCTATTAAGTTTTATTATTATTTATAAATAGTACTGAAAAATAATACAGAGTAGCGGGTACATAAAAAAAAAAGCTTTACTAATCTGATCAAACGCTGGACAGCTCCATGTTACACCCCCCTTTTACTTCGCGGACATAAACTAGCGCTAAAAATGCATTCAGCTCATCCAAACTCATGTCCGAGGAGGAATCATCTCCTAAAACTCTGCGGGCCTCAGCCACACTGCAGCCGTGAATGCAGACAAGCATTTCGGCATCCACCAAGTAGAGGAACGCGGTCTGGGCATCTTGGATCTGGCGCTCTGTCAACGCGTTCTGGCTCTGAAGCCTCCCTCTACTTTCTTCCTCCCCTACCACTGTCCACACAGCGCCATCCTTTCCTGATTCCTCCTCCTATCCAGGTGTGCGCTCGTCTTGTGATGAAAACGTTGTCTCAGCGACACACCCGCTGAGAAGCCAACTCTGGTAATTGGCAGCTCCATAGTAAGAAACGTGGCACTAGAGACACCAGCGACCATAGTCAAATGTCTGCCAGGGGCCAAAACGGGCGACATCAAATCATACCTGAAACTGCTGGCTAAGGATAAGCGTAAATACAGTAAGATTGTTATTCACGCTGGCGGTAATGACACCCGGTTACGTCAATCGGAGGTCACTAAAGTTAGTGTTGCTTCGGTGTGTAAGTTTGCCAAAACAATGTCGGACTCTGTAATTTTTCTCTGGTCCCCTCCCCGATCTGACCAGTGATGGCATGTTTAGCCGCATGCTGTCATTCAACCGCTGGCTGTCTAGGTTGTGTCCAGAAAACAATGTGGGTTACATTGATAACTGGCGAACATTTTGGGGAAAACCTGGTCTGATCCGGAGAGACGGCATCCATCCCACTTTGGATGGAGCAGCTCTTTTTTCGGGAAAAATGCCGAATTTATTAGTTCTCCAAAACTCTGACAACCCAGGGTTCAGACCAGGAAGCAGGGTCGTAGTTTAACACTCCGCTCTGCAGCTTCTGTACTGCTACCCACCCATTACCGTATTAAGATAGTGTCTCAGGAAAATCTAATAAAAATAAACACAACTCAGACTAAAAATAAAAATAAAACAATTAAATGTGGCTTACTGAACATAAGATCTCTCTCTTCAAAGACTCTGCTAGTTAGTGACCTGATTTGTGACAATCAGACATGATTTATTTTGCCTCAAAGAAACCTGGCTTCAGCAAGAGGATTATGTTACTATAAATGAATCAACTCCTACTAATAATTTAAATTTTCACATTCCTCGAAATACTGGGCGAGGAGGAGGAGTAGCAACCATCTTTCAGTCCGATTTATTGATTAGTCCCAGACCAATCAATAGCTACAACTTTTTTTGAATATTAATCCTTAGTTTCCTCACCCAATTGCAAGCATAAAACCATAATGTTTGTTGTTATGTACCGTCCACCAGGCCCTTACTCTCAAATTTTTAGATCAGTTTTCAGTTTTTATCTGATTTGGGTTTAAATACAGATAAAGTTATTATAGTGGGGGATTTTAACATTTATGTTGACACTGAAAGTGATAGTTAAAATATACCTTTAATGGTATCTTAGACTCATTGGCTTTACTAAAAAATTAAAAACCTACCCACCTTTGTCTTCTTTTGGACCTTGTGCTGACATATGGCATTGAGTGTAAAGACATAACAATATTTTCTCACAACCCTGTGCTGTCCGACCAATTTTTTTAATAACCTTTTTAGTTTAATTTAACCGAGTACTCCACACCTGAAAGAAAATATAGTAGATCATTATCAGACAATGCTGTAAAAAACCTTTAAAAAATCTGTTCCACTTTTAATTTCCTCATTATCACAGAAAAACAGAGTGGAGGGCAATAATTTTGTTTCTTCCGCTTCACAAATTGATTCTCTTGTTCAGAGTGTTACTTCATCATTGAGTGGTGCATTAGACAATGCAGCCCCCTTGAAAAAGAAGGAAATTTTTATAGGAGGCAGGCTCCCGGGTTTTAATTCAGAGCTGCGTACTTTAAAGCACAATGTTAAAAAATGGAGCAAAAAATGGCGCTCTACACACCTAGAGGATTCCTATTTAATCTGGAAAAATACCTACTGTTGTATAAAAAGACACTTCACCAAGCTAGAACAGCTTATTTCTCATCCTTAATAGAAGAGAACAAGAAAAATCCTAGGTTTCTCTTTAAATACAGTTGCTTAACTTACACGAGTCATAGCTCTGTCGAGCCATCCATTCCCTTAGCTCTCAGCAGTCATGACTTTATGGAATTCTTCCAAAAAAAAATTGATTCTATTAAGAAAAAATTTTTTTGACATACTCCGAAGATTATTACTTTCCCCCAAAAAAGTGAAAACAACATTGGGAAAAACGGGGGGAACCTGATCTGTGTTTTTGGACTTTTTTGATCCTGGGAGCTTCCTGAGTTATCAGAAATATTGTATTTTTAGACCCAATCCCAAACCAAATTTTTTAAAAGGAAATGTTCCTCTGATTACCCCCCCCATTTTAGATATGATTAATTTATTTTAGTAAGTGGGTATGTACCACAAGCTTTTAAGGTAGCTGTAATTTAAACTTTTGCTTAGAACCTTCGCTTGATCGAGATGACTTAAAAAATACAGACCGATATCCAAATCTTCCATTCTTATCTAAAATTTTTGAAAATAGTTGCTAATCAAATTTGTGAGCATTTACACAGCAATGACCGTTTTGAAAAGTTTCAGTCAGGTTTCAGAGCTCATCATAGCACTGAAAAGCTCTGCTGAAAGGTCACTAATGATATTCTTATTGCCTCAGATAATGGACTTGTGTCTGTACTGGTTCTGTTAGATCTCAGTGCTGCATTTGATACAGCCGATCATAATATTCTCTTAAAAAGGCTGGAATATGCTGTAGGGATCAGGGGAACAGCGCTAGGCTGGTTTAAACTTTTTTTGTCTGACAGATTCCAGTTTGTTCATTAAAATGATAAATCTTTTTAAACTCCAGGGTTAACTGTGGAGTACCACAGGGTTCAGTACTTGGGCCAATTCTCTTTACTATAAATATGCTTCCAATAGGTAAAATTTTCAGGCAGCATTGAATAAATTTTCACTGTTACGCTGATAAACCCTCAGCTTTACTTATCCATAAATCCTGATGAGCCCAAAACCAGTTAGATAGACTACAAGCATTTTTGAAGACATAAAAACTTGGATGATTTTTAAATTTTTTTGCTTCTAAATTCAGACAAGGCAGAAGTTGTCGTCTTTGAACGGAGCCCTTAAAAAAGAAACTGTTTAGTCAATCACTTAAACCTGGATGGCATTAAATTGACCTCCAATATAAAGTAAAAAACCTTTGGTGTTATTTTTGACCAGGACATGTCATTTAAACCCATGTTAAACAGGTTTCTAGGATTTTCCTTTTTTTCATCTCCGGAAACTAGTCCATACATTTGTTACTTCAAGGCTGGACTATTGAATTTTTTACTATCAGGATGTCCACAAAAAACGTTTAAAAGCCCTCAGCTGATTTAAAAAGCTGCAGCAAGAGTTCTGATGAAAATTAAAAAGAGAGATCATATTTTCCCCTACTTTAGCTCCCTTCATTGGCCCCCTGTTAGATCCAAAAATGAATTTAAAATTTTCCTCCTCACATTTAAAACCCTTAATGATTTAGCTCCATCATACATCAGAGATCTGATTGTTCCTACGTTCCTAACAGAGCACTTTATTCTCAGACTGCAGGTTTACGGTGGTTCCTAAAGTCTCTAGAAGTAAATGGAGGCAGATCCTTTAGTTATCAGGCTCCTCTCCTGTGGAACCAGCTCCCGTTTTAGTCCGTGAGGCGGACACCCCTTTATTTTTAAGGGTTGCTTAAAAAATTTTTCCCTTTTTTTAAAAAGCTTATAGTTAGAGTGGCTTAGGTTTTCCTGAGCTATTTTTCCCATTTTTTGCTCCGTCTTTTCTCCCCTTGTTTGGATGGAGTAAGGGGAAGTCAGGTCTAGCCTAAAAAGGGTTTGGGTTATGGTTGAGGTGCAAAAAAACCCCTCCATTTCTGCTACCTGTATGAACCCCCTCTTTTTTACAATTGTTATGGTCAATCTGACAGAGAGAGGTATCCAATCGTTGTGGTTTTTAGTATAACAATGGCCATCAGTGGGCTCTAGATGGAAAAAACTGTCTACTTTTAAGGCTAGGTTTAAAAAATTTCCCCTTTTTATAAAGCTTATAGTTAGAGTGGCTTAGGTTTTCCTGAGCTATCTCTGTAGTTATTTTATAGGCTTAGGCTGCTGGAGGACATAATGACCACTTTCCCCCTTTGCTACTTTCTCACACTACTCTTCAATTTTTGTATTATTTTCTGTTTTTTTCAGCTTTTTAAATTTTTTCTCTCTCTTTTCTCTTCCTAGAAGCTACACCTGGCCTGACTCTGTGTCTACCTGTAACACCTTTCTGGAGAGGGGATCCTCCAAGCTTCTGCTGGCAACAACTTAATGCTCACCCTCTACCGATGATCCACTGGCCCTGTCTTTCAGTGTTTAACCCTTTTCTCTCTCCTAGACATGGCTACTGACTGAGCTTTTACTGTAAATAACTCTATGTGCTCTCTTTGACTTAAACTTGAAAATGGCTCAGAGTTTATCTGTTCTTCTTTCTAGGTGAAACAATAAAGGAGCTACATCCATTAACATTTACCTTTTTCCTTCCCATAGAAAGTACTCCTGGATCAGTGCTTCTTTTTTCTCTTTGTGTCTCTGCTCTGTTCTCTCTAAACCCCCAGTCGGTTCGTGGCAGATGGCTGCTCACACTGAGCCTGGTTTGCTGGAGGTTTTTCCTGTTAAAAGGAGTTTTTTTTTCCCTCCACTGTTGCTACATGCATGCTCAGTATGAGGGATTGCTGCAAAGTCAACGCCAGTGACTGTCCACTGTCTCTACATGCTCATCCGGGAGGAGTGAATGCTGCAAGTCACTGACTGGATGCAATCTGCTTGGTTTCCTTTCCTTAGATAGAAAAATTTTTATCCAATTTGAATAAATAACAGAATCTGGCTGCACTGATCAATGATTAAGATTAATTGGAATGTATGTACCTGACTTTTGTGAAGTGCCTTGAGACGACATGTGTTGTGAATTGGCGATATATAAATAAAATGAATTGAATTAAAGAGCAGAATAAGTTGTTGTTACTAGGCTACTATATCTATGACCTAACTTATTGTTTATTTCTTTTTCCATTATCAGTGCCTTGTTTTTTAGCTTCTCTCCTGCCAGTGAGCTGGATTGCTGGGCACTGGGCACCTGGCTCGTCTCCGTCTCTGAACCTGCGCTGACTGTGGCACTTTTGCTGTAGTTTATATATTATTAGTTTACTAATCTGTAAACTATAGCCTAAAATGATAAAATCATTACATAGGCTAGTCTTTTACTACCTTGAAATAATGCGTCACAACCTCCTGCTAATGGGACGACTCATGTTTTTTTAGCCAGGGGAGGCTCACTCTCTGACCCGCTTTCACTGGAACTGAATACTGACCAAGAGCCGTCAGAATCCCTCTCGACCTAGAATCACGATCATCTAATTTTTGAAGCATTTCCAGTGCCTCTTGAGCAGAAAATATCCTTCTAGAAGCCATTTGTAGGATGCCAACAATCTGATCGCGTTCTAGAGTGGCGGTTGCTAAGTAACGCTCGCGCGTATACTCAGCCACGGAAAAAAATATCAATGTAAATAATAGGGCCGTCAAAATAGCGGCTGTGGTAGTTAGAGGTAGAAATACTTAGATCTTTTATTTACTTTGTTATTTTTTTTAAATAGAGACATAGGAATACAAAAGACACAGGTGTTATGATTTTGGGTTGTTTGGTTTTTGGTCCTGTGTTTCAGCCGGCGAGGAGGAGTCTCCCACGGTTGCTGCTGCCACGCCTGGAGCGGTAACTCCCTCGCTCGCTGGGGGGAGGGTTGCAGCAAGTAAGCCCGCATCTTGGTCTGCCACAGCACTGCCTCCCAGGCTCTCTGCAGCTCTGCCCATGCCGTCTTCGCTCGCTCCAGCTTGGTGTTCTGAGGCAACACCTGACGAGCTGGATCAGCTTTTTGCTCGCCAGATCAAGAGCTTTAGGAGGACCAGTCTCATGTATTCCTCTACGGAGCTGATGGAGAGGATCAGGCAGATGGAGGGGGATTATGAGACTGCAATAAGGCAGTTTTACTGCCGTCCACCTTCCACGGACTCAAGGGAGCTGCTGCTGCTGCACAGCAGCCCACGCCAGGTCTCCAGGGAACTGCTTCTGAGCAGCCCACGCCAGGTCTCCAGGGCGCTGCTGCTGAGCAGCATCCCACTTCAGGTCTCCAGAGCGCTGCTGCTTAGCAGCCCACGTCAGGTCTCCAGAGCGCTGCTGCTGAGCAGTCCACGCCAGGTCTACAGCCTGTTGTATAGCTTCCGGAGGGGCCCGAGGGCGGGCTGCCTCCACTTCCAGGTCCTGAGCACCTTCTCAGTTTTCTCTGGGGGGTGCTCACGGAACTCAAGCCTGACACACACCATGACACACTACATGCCACACCACAGCCTGACTCCAGGCCAGACACACCACAGCCTGACTGCAGGCCAGACACACCACAGCCTGACTCCAGGCCAGACACACCACAGCCTGACACACCACAGCCAGACACACCACAGCCAGACACACCACAGCCAGACACACCACAGCCAGACACACCACAGGCTAGGATGACGCCTGACCCAAGGTCAGCCTCAACCTCCTCCACACATCGCAGAGGACGTCATAGGAGGGATGCCTCGGGTCAAGTCATCGGGGGTCCCGGCGGCGCCTCAGCCTCTGCTCACGCCACTGAGGGTCTCTGCGACGCCTCAGCCTCTGCTCACGCCACTGAGGGTCTCTGCGACGCCTCAGCCTCTGCTCACGCCACTGAGGGTCTCTGCAACGCCTCAGCCTCTGCTCATGCCACTGAGGGTCTCTGTGACGCCTCTGCTCACGCCACTGAGGGTCTCTGCAACGCCTCAGCGTCTGCTCACGCCACTGAGGGTCTCTGCGACGCTTCAGCCTCTGCTCACGCCACTGAGGGTCTCTGCGACGCCTCAGCCTCTGCTCACGCCACTGAGGGTCTTTGCGACGCCTCAGCTCCTGCTCACGCCACTGAGGGTCTCTGCAACGCCTCAGCGTCTGCTCACGCCACTGAGGGTCTCTGCGACGCTTCAGCCTCTTCTCACGCCACTGAGGGTCTCTGCGACGCCTCAGCCTCTGCTCACGCCACTGAGGGTCTTTGCGACGCCTCAGCTCCTGCTCACGCCACTGAGGGTCTTTGCGACGCCTCAGCTCCTGCTCACGCCACTGAGGGTCTCTGCGACGCCTCAGCCTCTGCTCACGCCACTGAGGGTCTTTGCGACACCTCAGCTCCTGCTCACGCCACTGAGGGTCTCTGCGACGCCTCAGCTCCTGCTCATGTCATTGAGGGTCCCGCCGAAGCCTCAGCTCCTGCTCAAGTCATTGATGGTACCGCCGACGCATCAGCTCCTGCTCATGTCATTGAGGGTCCCCACGACGCCTCAGCTCCTGCTCCTAGTCTGCATGCCTTCCAGGGGTTCAGTGTGAAACTTGTCCTCGTTCTGGCTTCTGAACCCTGCGACGAGGGGTTCGAGGAGGAAGCGCCGTCGGACCCTGTTCCTGAGGGGTTCAAGGAACAGTTTGTCCTCGTTCTGGTCTCTGAACCCAGAGATGAGGGTTTGCCAGGCGCCGCTTCGGCCTCTAAAGGTTCGCCAGGCTCTGCTTCAGTCTCCGAGGGTTCCCCTGGCTCACAGCCTGTCTATGAGGCCCCTGGCTCACAGCCTGTCTCTGAGGACCCTGGCTCACAGCCTGTCTATGAGGCCCCCGGCTCACAGCCTGTCTAAGAGGCCTTGGCTCATTGGCGCCCGCCTGAACTCTGTGCCTGCTGGGGACAACCTCCCGGTCGCCCGCCTGAACTCTGCGCCTGCACGGGACGACCTCCCAGTCGCCCGCCTGAACTTTGTTTTTCTTTTTTGGCCCTCCTACCGAGGCCCCCACCGCCCTCCCTGGTCGGGTTGTTTTTGTTTCTTGCCCTCCTGCCATAGCCCCCACCGTCCGCCCTGGTCGGGTTGTCTTTTATTTGGACTCTTGTGGGCGTCTGGTATCCGCCCTTAAGGGGGGGGGGGTTCTGTTATGATTTGGGGTTGTTTGGTTTTTGGTTTCTGGGTCTTTCTTATATTTCTCTCTCAGCTTTTGAATCATGCTTCTGTTTATTATTTTTCTGGTTTCTGTTTTAGTTTTGTTCATGTTTTGTCAAGTTTGGTTTTGGTCATGCTTTAGTTTTTGTTTGTTTTCAAGAGTCTCTGTTCTTGCTCCAGCCACGTTTTGTCTGTTAATTATCTTTATCCGGTTCACCTGCTTCAAAATAATCTGTCTCCTAGCTCCACCTGGTTTACTCTCCTTATACATATATATCCTTCACTCCTGTTCAGTTGTTCAGCGCAGAAACATTTCTTAAATCATGTCTTGTTCTCAGCTCATGTCTTGTTTTGTGGACCATGCAATGCCTGTCTAGCCAGCCTGCTTCTGTTTTGTTCCTGCCTCTTCTGAGAGTTTTTGTTTTTTTATTAAATCTTTTTTCACCTACCGTCATGCTGCCTACTCGTCTGCATTCTGGGGTCCCACATAACGCAAGTCGTAGCAACAGGTTTAGAAAAAGTCAGGATACCAGGAAGATCAGAGTTTTCATAAACCAGAATTATAGCATGTCAAACTCTTAAAACCGTCAAATTGATGGTCCTGGGAGTTCTAGTGTTAAGAGGGGGAGGGGGGGTGCCTTTCATGCTCAAAGAGCTGTGTACAGGTTGGTTGTGTCTGTATCTCTTCTCTGTTTAGGGTGTAATTGGCAGGCGCTGGTCCGCAGCTGCTGCTCCTTAGGACTAATCAGCTGGGGTATAAAAAGGAGCTGGAAACCAGAGAGAGATGCCAGATTGACTGTATTGCAGTAACTAGGCCCACTATTGTTGTGTTTTTGAATTAACCAGTACCTGATTTAATTTCAGTCTTGTCCTCACTCCTGCAGAAAACTTTTGCTGAAGGGCTTCCAGGATCTCAGACCTCAGTCTCTGTGGGCAGCACACGAAGGTGGAGACCTCAGCGGCCCGATCTCTGTATGCTTAGGCTGGCTCTAGGGACGTTGAATGTCACCTCACTGGGGGGGAAGGAGCCTGAGCTTGTGCAGGATGTTGAGAGGTACCGACTAGAAATAGTCGGCTCACCTACACGCACAGCGTGGGCTCTGGAACCCATCTCCTCGAGAGGGGCTGGACTCTCTTCTTCTCTGGAGTAGCCCGCGGGGATAGGGGGCGAGCTGGGGTGGGTTTGCTTGTTGTGCCTTCGGGTTGGGGACAGGTCTCTGACTGTCATTTTGGCCTACAGGCCGAGGGGTAGTGTGGAGTACCCGGCCTTCTTGGCGTCCCTGTCGGGGGTGCTGCATAGTACCCCTCCTGGGGACTCCATTATTCTGCTAGGGGACTTCAACGCCCACGTGGGAAATGACAGTGATACCTGGAGAGGCGTGATCAGGAGGAATGGCCTCCCCGATCTGAATCCGAGTGGTGTTTTGTTATTGGACTTCCGTGCTAGTCATGGATTGTCCATAAAGAACACCATGTTCAAGCATAAGGGTGTTCATCAGTGCACTTGTCACCAGGACACCCTAGGCAGGAGGTCGATGATCGACTTTAGTATCGTGTCTTCAGACCTTCGGCCGTATGTTTTGGACACTCGGTTGAAGAGAGGGGCTGAGCTGTCCACTGATCACCGCCTGGTGGTGAGTTGGATCCGCTGGAAGAGGAGAAAGCCGGACAGACTTGGCAGGCCCAAGCACATAGTGAGGTTCTGCTGGGAACATCTGGCGGAGCCCTCAGCCAGGGATGTATTCAACTCCCACCTCCGAGAAAGCTTTGACCAGATTCCGAGGGACGTTGGAGACATAGAGTCCGAGTGGACCATATTCTCTGCATCTGTTGTTGATGCTGCTGCCCGTAACTGTGGCCGTAAGGTCTAAGGTGCCTGTCACGGCGGCAATCCCCGAACCCGGTGGTGGACACTGGCAGTAAAGGATGCTGTCAAGCTGAAGAAGGAGTCCTATCGGCTGTGGTTGGCTTGTGGGACTCGTGAGGCGGCTGATGGGTACCGTGAGGCCAAGTGTGCCGAAGCCCGGGCTGTCGCAGAGGCAAAAACTCGGGCCTGGGAGGAGTTCGGTGAGGCCATGGAGAGGGACTACCTGTTGGCCTCGAAGCGATTCTGGCAAATCATCCGGCACCTCAGGAGAGGGAAGCAGTGCTTTGCCAACACTGTTTACAGTGGGGGCAGGAAGCTGCTGAACTTAATTCGGGACATTATCGGACGGTGGAAGGGGTACTTCGAGGACCTCCTCAATCCTGCCATCACGTATTCCCTGGTGGAAGCAGAGGCTGGTGACTCGGGGTTGGACTCTTTCATCACCCAGGTGGTTAAAAAGCTTCACGGTGGCAGGGCTTCAGGGGTGGATGAGATCCGCCCTGAGTACCTCAAGTCTCTGGATGTTGTGAGGCTGTAATGGTTGACACACCTCTTCAACATTGCGCGGCGGTCGGGGACAGTGCCTCTGGACTGGCAGACTGGGGTGGTGGTCCGGTGGTCCCCCTTCATAAGAAGGGTGACCGGAGGGTGTGTTCCAACTATAGGGGGATCACAGTCCTCAGCCTCCCTGGTAAGGCCTATGCCAGGGTATTGGAGAGGAGAGTACGGCCGATATTCAAACTTTGGCTTCAGGAGGAGTAGTGTGGTTTTCGTCCCCACCGTGGAACTCTGGACCAGCTCTACACCCTCTGCAGGGTACTGGAGGGTTCATGGGAGTTTGCCCAACCGGTCCACATGTGTTTTGTGGACCTGGAGAAGGCATTCGACTGTGTCCCTTGTGCTGCCCTGTGGGGGATGCTCCAGGAGTACAGAGTCGGGGGCCCTTTATTAGGGGCCATCCGGTCTCTGTACAAGCTCAGCAAAGGGAGTTTGTCCCATTGCCGGCATTAAGTCTTTTTCTATCTAAGGAAAAAACCCCCCCGGACTGCATCCAGTCAGCGACTTGTAGCAGTCACTCCTCCTGGATGAGCTTTGTAGAGAGACGGGACAGTCACTGGCATGACTTTGTAGCAATCCCTCATACTGAGCATGCATGTAGCGACAGTGGATAGGAAAAAAAAAACCCCCTTTTAAAAGGGAAAAAACCTCCAGCAGAACCCCAGGCTCAGTGTGAGTGGCCATCTGCCCGACCCCCCCCCCCCCGACGGGGGGGGGTTTGAGAAACAGAGGAAAAAAAAAAGAACACAGAAGCACTGATCCAGGAGTACTTTCTATGGGAAGGAAAAGGTAAATGTTTAAAGGGGTGAGCTCCTTTA
Organism: Crenichthys baileyi; assembly: GCA_036173005.1. Classification (NCBI taxonomy): domain Eukaryota; kingdom Metazoa; phylum Chordata; class Actinopteri; order Cyprinodontiformes; family Goodeidae; genus Crenichthys; species Crenichthys baileyi. Next base: position 90,670 of record JAHHUM010003075.1, read on the forward strand.
GTTGTTTTCATCTAGAAAGTAAGAAAAAAAACAGTTTTCTAGGTTATAGTCTGAAAGAAGCACATATAAGTTACAGTTAAAAGCTCAGTCAATTGCTATGTCTACGAGAGAGAAAGGGGGTTTAAAAACTGAAAGCGGGGGCCATGTGGAAACTCGGTTTGAGGGTGAGCTTAAAGTTTTTCCCAGCAGAAGCTTGGACGATGTCCCCTCCGAAAAGGTGTCATAGGTAGACACGAAGTCAGGCCCAGGTGTAGCTTCTAGGAAGGGGAAAAGAGAGAGAAACTAAAGTTTTAAAATCTGAAAAAACAGCAAATAATGCAAAAAGGAGAGATTTGTGAGAATGTAGCGAAGAGAGGGGGAAAAGTGGTCATTATGTCCTGCAGCAGCCTAAGCCTATAGCAGCATAACCTATAAATCTTTTTCAAAAAGGAAAGTTTTAAGCCTAGCCTTAAAAGTAGACAGGGTGTCTGCCTCACAGATTAAAATGGGGAGCTGGTTCCACAGGAGAGGAGCCTGATATCTAAAAGGATCTGCCTCCCATTCTACTACTAGAGACCTCTAGGAACCACCTAAAACCTGCCTCTGAGAACGAAGTGCTCTGTTAGGAATATATGGAAACAATCAGATCTCTGATGTATGATGGAGCTAGATCATTAAGGGCTTTATATGTGAGGAGGAGAATTTTTAAATTCTATTTCTGGATTTCACAGGGAGCCAATGAAGGGAAGCTAAAATAGGAGAAAAATTGATCCCCACCTTTTTTAATTTTTCCCATCAGAACTCTTGCTGCAGCATTTTTTAACAGCTGAAGGCTTTTAAAACTGCATTTTTGTGGATATCCTGATAGTAAAGAATTTCCAATAGTCCAGCCTTGAAGAAACAAATGCCTGGAACTAGTTTTTTCAGTGTCACTCCTGGATAGGATATTTCTAATTCTGGCAATGTTCCGGAGGTTTAAAGAAGAAAATCCTAAAACCTGTTTTAATATTGGGGTTTAAATGACATATTTTTCCTGGTCAGACAATAAAAACCTAGGTTTTTTACTTTTTTTTTACCAGAGGTCAATTTAATGCCCCATCCAGGTTTTAAGTTATTGACTAAGCGTTTTCTTTTTTTTAAAACTCCGGTCCAAAGGCCCAACTTCTGTCCTGTCTGAAATTTAGAAAGCAAAAAATTTTAAAGTCACCAAATTTTTATGTCTTCAAGACATGCTTGTAGTCTTCCCAACTGTTGGGGGTTTCATCAGGATTTAGGATAAGTAAAGCTGAGTATCATCAGCGTAACAGTGAAAATTTATCCTATGGCTCTGATAATTTGACCTATTGGAAGCATATATGTAGTAAAGAGAATTGGCCCCCAAGTACTGAAAACCCTGTGGTACTCCACAATTAAACTTTGGGGTTTTAAAGATGATTTTTCCATTTACATGAACAAAACTGGAGGTCTGTCAGACAAAAAAAATTTAGACCAGCCTAGCGCTTTTCCCCTACAGCATATTCAAGCCTTTTTAAAAGAAAAAATTTATGATTCCGACTGTATCAAAAGCGGCCCCACTGAGATTTTAACAGAATCAGTACAGACACAAGTACATTATCTGAGGCAATAAGAAATTCAAAATTAGTGACTTTTCAGCCCCAGAGCTGTTTCGTTTGCTGTGATTAACTCTGAAGCCTGTCTGAAAACTCTTCCAAAACAGGTCATTTTTGTTAAAATGCTCACACATT